>JAOTRQ010000018.1:3626306-3636509 GCA_028565875.1 Hoplisoma paleatum | reverse complement strand
GACAAGTTGGGATATGCAAAGAGAAACATTTCATTGTACTGTACATCTGTATATGTGTAATGACAAATAAAATTTGATTTGATTTGATTTGGTCAGCTTAAATGTGTTTTGTGTTCCCTTTTCACTTCAGCAAGCTTGTACATACCTGATTAGCGTGTAGTTCATTGGTACATTTAAATCAATAGAGCTTGGCTCAACAACATTTGATTGCTTACAAAGCATTACATTGGAGAAACTAGTACAAGGCCTTTAAAAGTCACTAGTTTTTAAACTATTTATAACTGGCGTGTCAGAACTTCTTGCTACTACTTGCTTGTATTTAAGCTCGTAAATTTATTTCGTATGCCTACAGTTTAGCTACATATGAACATTTTCCCATTAACACACTAACAACTACCATTATAACACAAGATGAGAGTTTATCTCAAGTACACAATAAAATCATAAAAACGGCTACATTCAAGTTTTCAAACTAGAATGTGCAGATGATATGTAAGGAACTAAATACCATATACACAGTTGGAGTTACTAATGATTTATTTGTATTTATTTATTTCTAAGGTATGAACAAATCTTGGGATATGAACTAAATTATTGTGCAAATGCAAACACTTTTATACACAGACAAGCTGATGTTTCTGATGTTACGGACACCTGTACAAATTATATTTTAGAAAAAAACAGGTGAGTTTTACAGAAGTGTGATGCCAACAGTAACGAACTATTCATGTGTGATATCAAAACATCTTCTAATAGCATTTCAAAGAGAATTGAAGTAGCATTACGAAATTAACTACATATTAGGTCTTTGCTTAAACCGAATGCATTTGTCAATAAAATAAATAAAAAAATTACGGGGAATGCTTATAAACATCTGATAAAATATTTGAAAGTATTGATCACAATAGTACAATAGAGAAAAAAAGTATATATTATACTGTATTATTTATTATTATTACAATAGTAGTTGCTTCATAAAGTTATATATACTTGACATTATAAATGTTAGAATAAGAGGTGTTTGGGTGGAAAAAATAGATTTACCATTTTGATTTAATAATTCCTTTGTGCGCTATTTATATAGATGCATTTGATATAACCATATGCATGTTCCAGAAATTTGATTCCTTAGCAGTAAAGGCAATCGCAGCGTTTAGAGCAGCACAGCTCCTTGCAAAATAATACAATTGTGAGGAACGGTGTTCCTTCACACACGATCGCGCCTCCCAGCCATGCCCCCCTTGTCTAAGGACCTGGAGCCCTGATCTCACACACCTGATCCTGATCTGGGACTAATCACCACCATCACTTAAGGACTCTCAACCTTCTTTTTGTTGCCGTGTCGCGTGGACTGTATTGTTTTTTTGTTCACTGTCTGTTCTGCATTCATTGTTCCGTGTGTGTACCCATGTTTTTGTTTTATTCAAGTTCGGGGCTGGATTCTTGCGTTTCTGCTTTGTTTTGTTTTGTCATGTACCGTGTTTGTTTCCTTCCCTGTGTTTGTTCCAAATATAAAGACTCTCTGTTACCCTACCTGCTCTGGTATGTCTCCGTGGTGTGCTCTTGGCATTTGTAAGTGTTCCTAAAAAACCCAAATCCCGAACACTTCTGTCACCCAACAAATCCAAACCCATGAAATTTGGCAGAACCAATCTGACCCCCAAGGAGCGCGATTGTTGAGTTTGTGTCTATGTCTGTTTATAGTTTCATGATTTTCACATGTAGGAGCCATGTAAGCCATGTGGTATGCATAGCACACTCCGTTTAGCAAAGCCAAATAGATTTCTTATGTCTCCTTATTTATTCTTTTTATTAATTTACTTGATAGTCTGCAGCTGTCTCATAAAGAAGAAGAATGCTACTTTATAAGTAATCTGTTGCAGGTATACACAGTGTATTAGGAAAGATGTTTAATTTTGGGTTTTATTTTGTACAAAATATACTATAAAATCACATGGTTGTTTTGGTAATAAAAATTGTTAAAGTTCAAAGCTCAGAGATTTTGATAGTCTGCAGCCATCTCATCATGTGAGAGCAGATCCGTGTCACTGGGTTTTTCTTTTTACGATGAAACAGTAAACATGCGTCTCTTCAGCGTTGGTGTTGTGGCTCTCATCGGCATGTTTTAAATTTGTATGCTACTACTTAAATATATAATGCATATATGATGCAAAAAGATGAAAACAAAAACAAAAATTTAATTTAAAGTACCACATGGATGTACATGTTTGTTGATCAAATGTAGGTAACAGGTTACACAAGACTTTGGACAGACCTAACCCCTCCAAACAATAATCGTGGAAGTGGACATATTTGCATACGGGATTTGTCACATTTGGTAACAGTAATAATCCATTGATGTTACGTCTATGAACACAACTAAAAAAAGAGTAAAACCAACAAACAAAGTTCGGCCCCCGAAAGCAGATTTCACCAATTGTAATTTATTCTTTATTAATATTATTATTAATTATTCTTTCTTTAAATAAAATTCACTAGCCCGAGGCTCCATCCATAGGGACGTGCTGCTACACACAGATAACCACGTGCACACAGAGTTCAAAAGGCCAGTTCAGTCTGGCGAGTGCCCGAAGGGAAGTAAACATGACTCCACTGCGCCACTCCGTCGGCTGAACTGTAAAACAAAAAAAGAACAAACAATAATTAAATAGGCATTGCCCTACAAAACAAATGATTAACAGGGCCCTAAGCGAGGCAGCCTTCACTCCCAGCTGCCTCTGTACTATAAGCCTGGGCAGGATTTGAACCCCAGTCTGTAGCGTGATTTACAGGCTCACGTCCCAGCACGCCACTCCAGCGCCTGGAACCTACAACCAAAAAACAGAAGAAAAAGAATGAGCACTGCAACGAGGTTAACCACCTCTAGGGGCAGTGATGCGGCTGCTTCCCGATCCCACACGCGGCCCAACGACGTCACTTACTAAAAAACAAAACAAACACCGACACGAGGGTCGAGACCAGCTGGCTGCGGACTGTCCCTGGTTTCACATCTACATTACCGTCCAGCACCTTACGACACCGGTCCCCTTCAGCCTAGTTGCCCCAGGGGATACCACTTGCCCTAGGCGCCCGATACCGGTCCGGATCTGGATCGCTAGGAGAGGGAGAGAAGCACGGCCAAAAAACAAGTCAGATAGCGTGGCTGCACTAAACACTAAACGCGTGACTTACGCCGTAATTATTTATTAATAAATAATTATAAATTATAATAAATAATAAATTAATAAAATATTTGATTATTGCCAGATGTGTTGACTTTATTCATTACAAGGTTATGGAGTGTCTGCATGCTTAAGTGCTTGGTTTTATACATTTATAGCCATTAGAGATGGCTGGTTAGATACATAATTCTGGATAGGCAATGAAAGGTATTTCCCCTGAGATCATGATTTGTCGTGTTGTCAAATGCATAAGCCAATTTGATGGAATGTATTCAATATTTGTTATTGCAAAAAAAAGGAAATGAAATGTGCCAAATTAAAATGTATTGCTCCATAAGCATGTATTGCTCCTTTCAAATTCTTTTATAGCATTTGTGGCATTTATTCGCATTTAATGTGCTTGGACCCTTAAAGAATGCTTATGGTTGAAAGCCATAACAAAGTTCAATCCAGTCCATAAAAAATTTAAATACATTGGTACAACCCAAAATTAAGGTTAGAGGAAGACTTAATACTAGCCAATGCAAAAGACACCATACCATAATCCATACTACCCAAAACAATGATCATACTCAGATAAGATTAAACAAATCCAGGGCAGTGTAATTGTGAAGATTGAGACAACACAAACAATATTCCTTAAGAATACCACAGAAAAAATCTAGTAAATGTAAATAAGACCTTATGCACCTTAGTTTTTTCTCCCTCATATTTCCTATATTAAAATTGGATTCTCACCTTGCTTTCGCAGTACTGAAACAGCTCTAATGCATCTTCAACCTGAGTCTTGTCATATCCAAGAGAGCAGAGTCGTTCACATGCTAATAGATAGTTTACAATCTGTAAAAACACAAAAAGTGGATAAAATTAGGTAAACTTGTGATTAAAGTTTCTTGCATCTATCTATGCAACTTTGCGCAGTGTATGATTAAGGGGAATAACGATCAAGAGTCCTGGAAGCCTATTGATATTAATCTCTATCCGATTCGTTGTTTTCCAATAACAAATAACAAATCTACAAAATAACTGGTTACCAGGTAACAGTCCCTCAGACAAAAAAAACCTAAACAAATTATGAGTCCCATATCTTATTAAAAAGTAGTTTCATTCTGCCAAAGAGTCTATTGAATTTTAATTAAGGGGAACCACTTTAAAACAAATTACAATAGGTCTATGAGTTATACAAAACACATCCATAAAGTACAAAATAACTTTTACATAAAAAGATTTTCAGAATACTCTGTTTTGAACTACATCACTTCTAATAAGCCATTGCTGGTCTTGCCCCACCAACCCAGTGTTTACACGTAAATAGCATTTCATAAACATCAAAATGTCAAAGACTTGCATTACTTTCATAAATGATCATGCTAAAAACTGACTTTATTGGCAACATTTGCAATTTGAAATGCTGAAAACAGGGCTGTTAGCTTGTGCCAATAGCAAACATGAAAAAGATGCATACCATAATAAAAACATAAAAAACATTTTTAAAAAGGATGTATGTCTGTGGTCAGTATTCCATTTATTGGCTATAAAATTTGCACAGAAAAACTCCATTAAAAATTAGCCATATCGATTGTTCTTGGGTTGGTATAAGGTGAGCAGCCAACAACTCAACACATCATGTGGGACTTTCTTTTGTCTGTAGCCACACCGCTCATAATATGCACAGTGCATGTAAAAACATCAGCCAAATAGTGATTAGCCGGTGATAGGTGGTGCTGGATGGGTGCTTAGAAAATAAACTTTTTGTTTTAATAAAAACTGTTTTGTTATTTAAAAAAAGTTTGCTTTTCCTGACATCAAAATATTTGTTAATAATTTACAGAAATCGAATATATATATTTTTTATAGCAGTAGAGGCCATCATGGTTATACAAAATCAGGCAAAAAGTGAGCAAAAAGTAATACAGTATATTAATGTAATGTAGAATGAAACAACGCAAAAATTACCCCATTACAAGCAGATAATCTGTGAAACAATAATGTACCTAAATGTAGGTCTCTCTCTCTCTCTCTCTCTCTCTCTCTCTCTCTCTCTCTCTCTCTCTCACACACACACACACACACACACACACACACACACACACACACACACACACACACACACTGTAACGACACAAGACACACACAGTAAAATTATTGTAATAAGTAAAAATGCTACTTACGAATACAAATAGTTGCTTCATCTTTTTTGTAATGTTATTATAATATAATTCTATATAAAACTTAATATTTTCAATTTTAATAATTATAATTATTAATTAGTTGTTTTACCTATTGTTTTACCATCAAAGTCTGCTAAGAAAGTTGAAAGTAATAAACATTATAAATAAATACTTTTAAAATCTTTTTAAAATTAAGTAAATTTTGTCCTCAGAGTTACATTATCATATTTTTCTTGTCAAGTAATTAGCAAAAAAATGTCATACAAAAATCTCCATTAAATGCTATAAAAATTAGACACAATAATAACCAAGACCTTTAAGTAATTGACAAGAAAAACAACACAAACACTACATATTGGAAACACGTGCTGTATATATCATGCAGTCACTGGGTCTTCAGGGTACAAGCTTCAGCTAATATTCACATCAAACTAAAATTTAAATGACTGACAGGTAAAATGGTTAATGCCAGACAGGCTACATTAGATACTTTAGAAGCTGCTACATAATTTTCGAGGATGTAAAAGTCAACCCCTCCATCCATGACGAAAGAATGGTGCACATGTGTCATGACATCCAAACTTCTACCATAATTACATAATTAATCTTCCTTGTTTAATAGAACAATAATACCTCCTACAAAAGTCAATTCAACTGGATAGCTATTGCTTAGGTACATAGCTCGTGCGGCAACTTGCTAGCAGTTCCAACATATCACTCAACAATGTATATACACTGGCAGCTAAATTATAAACAAATTTACAGTACAAAGCAACTTTTAAAATATGCATATTCTCCATATATAATCCCGATAGGAAAGATTTTTCACATCCAACCAGTTGTTTATGAATTATAAACTGATTTTTGCTTAACTGGAACTTTTCAATGGAGATTGGAGGCTGTAACACGTCAAGTAAACCATGTACTCTTTATTCTTAAAAAAGTGTGGAGAGAAATAACATGAAAGTGAACACTCACAATCAAAACAGTATATAAGATGAAGAAAATATAAAGAAAAGGATGATCTCATAATAAGCAAAACAGTTGTCTCTACTGTAAATGTGTTGCATACACTAGTGTTGAGGTTGAATGCATTATCACTTCAATTCCAGCTTTTTCAAACCCTATTTATTTATTTCAAAGTAATGTCTAGGATGCATTTCAGGCCTAGCTTAGTGCGTGGGATCAATCTGTCACAGGCCTTTGAAGCAGACATCGGACTTAATGAGTTACAGCAGAGCATATGGTGTAATGCATTTCGCTTTCCAAAGTGTACCAGACAATACACCACATGAAAGCTCAGCATCCAAACTGAAAGCAGAGCAGGTCCGAGACACACAGGCATATAGATCGAGTCTCTGCAATATTCTAAATAAAGTGGCAGTTTAGTACTGGGTGGTATGTAAAGGATTATTCAGATTGTGATTCTGCATACATTTGGGTAAAGTGGGCTCAAGGTCATCCAGAAATGTGAACAATATGCAGGGTGAATATTTGACTAACATTTTACAAAGATGATATATTTAGGACTGGTTCCGTAAGAGCTAATACATAAACGCTAGATTGCCTAAGCTATTAGACAGCTAGTGTTATTAGAATGGAAGTTGCAGGTGAGTTGCTTAATATGAGTTTCCTTTACTTCAGTTTGTAGGCAGCATGCAAGCAATACACATCATTGTTTTTGGACATACAAAAAATGACATTCATTCATCTAGTCATTAAAACAAAGATTATTATTGTACTGGACAATTTTGTACTTCCTGTGAGTTCTATTTTATTTAGACCTATTGACTTTTTCCTCACTTTGTTGTGTTATGTAATTGTACTTATTAGAATTTTATACATTTGCCAGTTTTTGTACACATCATTTCATGATGTTTTATTGAAATCTTTTTCCCCCACAAAGTTTCTCTTTAGAAATTTCCAATTGTGCTTATATGCTTGCAGTTTTCTTGAATAACAATTTAGAATTCTTTTTTTAGTTTTCAAGTATAAAGTTTTCTCCAATATTAATTCAATCTGTTCAGTAAAACGCACATTTGCACAAATTAGTGAATACACACTAGAGGGCAACAGTGAGTAAAAGAGAAGTTACTACACTAGAGCAGTGATTACTTTAGCATGATGGGCAGAACCTAGTCACGGCGTCTGGGGATCAGTTAAGGTTTACGTTCCTTACGCTCTCAGAATCAAACTGGCAACCTTCCGATCACAAATCTAGTTCTGTAGGCCATGGCTGCTGGTGATAATAGATAATGCGAAGTAAAAACAATCAAACAAATCTGTAATTTCAGTAATCTGCGATTTCAGATTGTTGTACTTAAAATACATGTACGGTTAAATGACAGATGACAGAGTCACATACTTTACCACTGTGGAAACATTTTTAGGTGTGTACTATATAGATTACTGTATTAATCTTTTTAATTTAAATTTTTTGTGTGAGTAATTGAAAATTATGATAAACTTTGCAAAGGAAATTAATCTCAAATTACAGTTGGCTCACAAATATCAGCTGCGATTTAAAATACCTGTCACCTCTCATTCCTTAAGGGGGAATATTTGCTGCTAAATATCTTGTAAAAACAAAAGTACTGTAAATGCACTGTTTAAGCACAAGCTTTCCTGAGTATGTCTCTATGGCTTGGTTTAATGTGTTCTGAGCTGCTCTTTTATAAAACAGTAGTGCCCTTTGTGGTACAGCAACTCATACTTGATTTGTCTCTGGCAAGAAGTGTTCAGCACACACCCCATCAAAAAAGCACTGTGGAAAATCCATCTGGCGCTGGATCTGGGATGATGTTGTGCCAAAGGCAAATGATCTCAAAAAGGGGGGGAAAGAAATGGGGAGGGCACAAACTGCTTCAATGAGCCTGAAAACGTGCATACAAGGTTCTCGTTTAAAGTTTTCTCTTTTCCTTACCATCACTGATATAAATGATTAACCACTGAACCAAAATCTTGCTAATTTTCCAATGTCAGGAAAAAGCCTAGAAATAGCTGTCTTCAAAGTTCTACTTCACGCTGGTCCCAGGAAAGTTGTTGCCAACTGAGTCGATGCTCCCCAGTTTGCGCTCCTCCCAGTATTTCCCTCAGAATCACTCAGACTGACTGGAATAGGCATGGAAGTCATTTCCCCTCTAGGTGCTCCAGCCTCGCTGTCCAGACTCAACAAGGTCCTGAAATATCTTTAACATCTGATATTTGCCAGCACCGCACAACTGCTTCTTTGTTTCCCTGTAGCAGACTGGGGGGAGTAACACCACATTACCATATCAGCAATATAATTAGCCCCATTACAACTCAGAAATATAAGATTCGTTTCTGTGCTGGGTTTTTTCTTCTTCATTTGCTTTACGCAGTGCTTTTTTCGTTCTGTGAAGCACTGTGTGAATATGTCTATTGTGTTCATTTCAGTACGGGAAAGTGGTGTTGTATAATGGTACATAAACATTACCTCACCTTAACTCGAAACAGAGACTATTTAAGGCAAAATAGACTAGTTAACTTAATGACCCACACAATCCGCTCTTTGTGCCTTTTCCATCGCGGGGAGAAAAATGTTCCCATCTCTGTAGTCAGGGGGTGATGTGATGAAATGGGAAAAGGCGTGGAATAAGCACACGGGACTGGTGAATATTTAAGGATTGAATCAAGAGTCCAGTTTACTGTCACTCTTGATTTAACTCATTTGTTGCAGTGATGTGACATTGTACCCATTCATTATGTACACTGGGGTGTGGATAAACAGAGAGAATATTTATGAAGCCTTTTGATTTAATCTGACTAATATGGTTTTTTTCTCACTCTCTCTCTCTCTAGTTCCATCAAAAAAGTCATGTCAACCACATAAGAACCACCATCCATGTCTCAATATTTTTTTTACTTTCCAATGTTTATGATGATGATGATGATGATGATGATGATGATGATGATGATGATGATGATGATGATGATGATGATGATGATGATGATAGTGGTGAAATTCTTTGGTGCTTGGGTGCTTGTAACTGACTGAACAGTCTTTGATGTATTCGCTGCAAGACTAAGTTTAAACCTTACATACTAAACACTGTGATGTAAGAATTTGGACCTACTCATGTTTTTCTTTTTTTAATCAACACAACTGTTTCCCAACACTATTCTAAACTGTAAAATACTTGATCTGCCTTTATAGAATGATGACTATACTCACCATCACATATTTGCTTTAGTTTTTTTCACTTTAGTTTTATTTGCCTCTTCTGATATTAATTATTTATTACTTCTTTCTTTTCCATTTGCCAAACCTCTGTATCTTTTACTGTTGTACAATCAAGCATTCAGCTTTTGTTTCTGCTCTTGTTGGCTGTCTAGACTCTCACTAAGTGCTTATCTTGTTCTGTGCTACATCCGACACTCATTTCCTCCTCGTGTCGTTTAGTGTGTCCTGCTGTCCATGGGTATGCATGTGTGTGGTTTGGGAGGCCATTAGGCTAATATGCTAATGAACCTCAATAGTCTGTGACTGAAGGACATTAATAACAAACAATAATGAACATACACACGCACACACCAGATATTATCAAATATTAGGAACCATATGCTAACACTATGTAGTCAACACTTGTTACTCAGTACTCTCCTGGTTTGTACGAAAGAAACACACACACACACACTCACACACAAAAAAATTACTAGTCAGACAAATTCTATTGGTCGGGAAAGAAAAACGCTGCGTCTCGTCAAAGGACTTCTGAGACTTTTAATTTAAACGGCGTCACAAAGGAAGACGTGACACTCCATACCAGTAAGTGGCAGTAATGCACACCCTCAGATTATTGCCAACCGCCATTAAACACCACAAGAAG
>JAOTRQ010000018.1:3599145-3615258 GCA_028565875.1 Hoplisoma paleatum | reverse complement strand
GTAAAGTTCAAATCACCAAATATTCCAAGCATCATCCTCATGAAAGACGCTGGACTATTGCAAAGTCCTTGAGGCATTCGATTATACTCATAAAGTCCATGGGGAGTTGTAAAAGCTGTATATTTTTTGTCGTCTTCATGCATAGGGATATTATAAAATCCAGATGTGAGATCCATTGTACTGAAGAGCAAGTTACCGCCCAAAGCGGCCAGACAGTCGGATTGATGTGGCAGAGGGTGTGCATCTTTCAAAGTTCTGGCATTCAACCATCTGAAGTCTGTACAAATACGTAGCCCACCATCCTTCTTCCACACCATCACTAAAGGCGAAGCATACTCGCTCGAGGACTTACTTACGATCCCTCTCTCCTCCATGTCGGTTATAACTTGTCTTAACTTTTGATAATGAGCTGGAGGCACTCTCCTGTATGGTAAGCGAAAGGGGCGTTCGTCCTTGAGATGTATCCGGTGTGTGTGTCCTATGGCTTCGCCACAGTCCAGTTGGTGTTTAGAGAAAATATCCTGATACTCGATCAGCAGTTGGACTCAGCTCAGACTTACAGCCACTGCTTACTTGGCATGAACAAACATCTATGTCCCCAAGTCCAAGGTCTGATAGATTTTTGTCTTGAGCTGTAGAGCAGCTACCTGGTGAGATGACAGATTGCTGTACCTCTGAACTGATGTGTAGCCCCTGGAAAATGTCAAAGTCCTCAGCTGCTAAACAGGGTGAAACGTCTGCTAATTTGCTGTTTCTTCTCAAAGTGACAGCTGTGTCAGATGGGTTTACAATAATCATGGGTACCCATCTATCTCCCCACAAAGGCGTGACAATGCGGCCTATGAGGATGCCTCGTGGTTTAGCTTTGGAACTAGTTGGTTCAACAATGACTGTGCTACCAGGCGATAAAGGTACACCTGAGGGTAATCTTCCCCATACTAAATGTTCGTGTTTGGGAAGCAAAGTGACTGCTTGAGTTAACTTGACCGTGCCCACTTTATCAGGGACATTACTCCCTCTCCAGTGCTCAATTCCCGTAAACATTGCCAGGAATTGTTCAATGTCAGGACTAGATTGATGTTCGTGTCTAGACGCGATACTCCAGTAATCACTATTATTTTTTAAATCGTGAATCAAATATTTTATTATGTTTGAGCCTAAGATTATGTCATCGTGTTGACCAGGTACTACTAAAGATGGTACAACACAACACGTGTCATAAAGCTGAATTTCCAAATCATAGAAGCCATCAGGTTGTGTTTGTAAACCACCACAACCGACCAAGACAATGTTTTCTTTGGAGTATTGTTTCTCGGGCAAGACACCAGCAGCACGAAGTTTCACTTCAGCTTGGCTGCTAATGGTACAGGCCATTGAGCCTGAATCTAACATTCCTTTAAGTTGCACTTGGTGATTAACGAGAACCGGAGTATAGAACAGCTCACTGAAAGCTTGCACCTTCTGGGATGCCTGGACGATTACTGTGGACCCCTTCGGAGCATTAGCACGGCTTTCTTCATATAAATGAGTCAGATCTACATCTTCAATGAGGGTTTCATGCCCAGCACTCACATCGCCCCTCTCCGGATGCGAGTGAACTAGTTTAACTGTTCGTTCTGATGGCCTTCACCATAATGTGGCTGGGGCAGTGATGGTCAGTCCTTTTGGGACAATCCCTCTTCCAATGACCAGGAGCAAAGCATTTCAAACATCTGCCTTCACTTCTGCAATGAGACAAAGTAGAATGTTCACGAGCACCACAAACCCTACACATCCTCTGGAAAGACTGTGGTGCTACCAATCTACTGTGCGACTCAACCAGTCCTTGTGACTGCTGTGTAACCAACCTATCCAGCAAAGACACCAAGCTTTTCATGCAGTCACTGTCTGCACTGGTACTAACTTGAGGCAAGGGAGGTGCAGCAGGTGAGTTCGCGATTCCCGTGCCATCAACAGGGCATTGAGTATATATTTTGCGTTCGACCACGTTCAGTCTTGGAAACCCCAGAGCTGCTCAACTCTTTTTTTCTTGCATATGGTCATCGAGACGCTCTTGTATTTCACATGCTGACCACTTCTCTGCAGACTTGAACTTAAAGACACTTGCAAGTGACCCATCTGGACAGTGTTTGACAAACATCATACTGACCTCATGACTTGCGACCCCAACACTGCGACCTTGGCTCTTCAGGCATTCACTTGTTATATCCATTGTTTTGTTGAGCCTTATCCAATATTCCATTGCATCCTCCCCTGACATGGGCAAGGTATTGTAAAAATCAGCCAAGGGCATGCTTGAATAGGTCAACTCACTAAAATGCTGCTTCAAAATATCAAAAAACACATTTGGATTTGTAGCAGGGTCCACTGATGTATTATTGCGAAGTTTTATTCTGACTACATCTCCTGCTTTGCCCATCAATCTATCCAAAATTTCCTGTGAATGCTCGTGAATTGGGACAGATTTTTTTCTCAAATATAAAGACATTAAATTTTCCGATTCTTGCACTGTGAACTTGTCTGAGTTGTCGCCCCTGAATATTGGGGGTTCCTTTACGTCATTCTGCATAATAAGTTTGACATTAGACAGTGTCATCTCTGAGGACTGGACCGGCTGATTAGCACTTTGTGTAGTATTGTCAGACCGTAGCTGAGCTGTAATGGACTTTCCTAACTTTTCAGCTATCTGTGTGACGAGCGCATCTATGTCTGTATTCTGGTCATACCGAGTAGATGTGACTATTGGGGTGTCTAATGGCACATGTCTAGGCCCGGGTGTACTGGTTACTGTGGTGTTACT
The DNA here is from genome assembly GCA_028565875.1 of Hoplisoma paleatum. Classification (NCBI taxonomy): domain Eukaryota; kingdom Metazoa; phylum Chordata; class Actinopteri; order Siluriformes; family Callichthyidae; genus Hoplisoma; species Hoplisoma paleatum. Next base: position 3,612,458 of record JAOTRQ010000018.1, on the reverse strand, counting down.
GACAAAGCCTCTGCCAACCCCTCCCCACCGGTGCCCCGTAAAGCTCACATCAACTTTATCCCCATCAACATAACTCTGACCCTCTGCCATATCTAAAACCTAATTAATAAAATTTAAATGTAAAGACATAGAAATTCAAAACACAAAACGAATAAGTTACTTACAATATACACATAGCTTATGTCAAGTCCAGTTTTACCTATAGTATATGTGCACTGCTGGTTAGAACATTTCAATAACACACCTCGTACTGTATTTCAGGCTACCTGCACAGTCCGTTAGAATACCTTGACCAGAAGCTTGGCCAAATGTAGCCCCCCTCGGTGACCAAGCTGACGTCAATCTTGTCATCCGAAAAAGGTCACGGCACCATTGTAACGGGTGTGTCTTTGTTCAAAAATAAAATCATTCACTGTCCGTATGCACGCCCGATAACTTATTAGTCCCTGCGTTGTGTTCTGTATCTTGTGCAGAAAGGACTCGGACCACAGTCACTGCTGGTTGCGGTTCTTTTATTATCACTGTTGAAATCTGTAATAACAGTAAAAAAACAAGGCTTTGCAGTGAACACACAGCTTAGCAAACACACCTGCTCTCATACACACACGAGTTATCAGCCACCTCCTCTCAGTTTGCAATACTCAGACTGAATAATTACATTGTGTTTTTCTAAGCAAATTAAATATTCTTACATATGAAATCAAAATAAAATGAAAAACAAATCCATCATCAAATTAACCAAAACCAGCTCTGTACGTGAACACAAATGCCTAAAACACAGTATCTTTAAATATGTACATATCAAACAATGAAATAACTGGTAACAAAACATACCTGTAATAACAGAAAAAAAACCAAGGCTTTGCGGTGAACACACGGCTTAGCAAACACACTGCTCTCATACACACGAGTTATCAGCCACCTGTTAGCAAAAGAGCACGTGGGCAAGCAGCGTGCAGCCAAAAAGTACATATCTCAAATTAAAATTGAACATTAATTTGTTACAAACATTCACAGCCTTGCTCCTTCATTTCTTAAAACAATATATTTTAAACACTTGTATTACAAATTAAAATATATTCGGAGAACTACCATTACGTACCTCCTCTCAGTTTGCAATACTCAGACTGAGCGACTTACACAAACAAGATGGAGTTCAGACGTGTTTCTTAAAGCGACAGTACACATTTAACTCTTGAAAATAAAAAGTTTCCCATAATAAACGTAAAACAAGTATAAACAGGAATAAAGTACAAAAATCAGGAATTGGTGGGAATTTTAACACAAAAAGAAAAGTTATGTTTCAACCCTTTTACACCAAACATACATTTTTGTGTGTTGATGGTGATAAGAATGTTTTTTTACAGGCAAGCTTTCCCAATTTCTTGTCCACTGAGACTCTTACTATTCCCAGCTATTTCCCTGCCTTCACATAAAGTGCCCACCAGTACCCTGGCTCTCATACTCGTCCCATCAGTACCGTTGGCCCGTTTTTTTTTTCTTTCTGACAGCCAGCCATCCAGAGTATTCTTTGTGTGTCCTTGTCAGTCCATCAAAGGTCTCTTCACAGTTTTCAGATTGTTCTCCTGAGATGTTTTCACCTCTTCCAGATAGCTCTTCAGAGGTCTTTTTGCAGCCTCCACAACACTTCCGGGGTTCTTTTCCAGTACCAGAAAGAGTTTCTTTGCTGCTTATAAACAGATCTATGGGGCCTCTTTTCCCCCTTGAATGTCTGCCTAGAAGCTGGTGTAAATATATAAATAATTATATTCGATTCATTAGCTTAGCATGATTTTAAAATTTGTCTGGGTTGCCATCAATTCTTGCATTTATTACTGTAACACTCTACCACTAGATTTTCCAGACCTTTTTTACTTGCCATTACAAGATATATACATTGAAAGAACAGATCTTTGAATTTCCAACGTTAATCCCAGCAACACTGGTACTGTCTCAGACCCACACCCTAACTGATGATAGCATGTATTTGCTTACACTTTGAGTCCTCTGAAACAGTCGTTTTTTATTGTTTTTTGCATTGCTTACATAATGATAAAAGTAAGGATAATGGGGTTTTGGTATTAGTAATGTCTAGTTTTGGAGGAGTGGTGCTCACATAACCCTAAAAAGAATTAATAGATGGGACAAAATGAGCTTTTATACTTTTTAAGAATAATAAAAATACTACTATGCATTATTGTAACCAGTAGATCTAAGCATTTAGCTTCTGACACAGTCACTGCACAGATACTCAAATTTATTAATTATAAATATATTTAATGTGTTATGGTTTCTCTTTCAGGTTATACTGTCCACAATAAAGTGCAAAATCATTATTAAAACAATAGACCATTGTGAATAGTTTGACTTCACCACAATGCCTAATTAAGCTACACATTATTAATGATGCAATTTAAGATGGTCACTCCCAGTGAATTAAAACAACAGTGAAGAAAAAAATCTGGATTAATTTCATTGGTGCATACGCTGCAAAAAATAAAAGCAAAAGGTGATTAATAACCAAAGAATTGCCAGATAACACCAGAAATTCCCTGCACTTAGTTTGTTCTGTTAATGGGGTTGAATTCCTCTAACTAGGAGTAATGGTTAACTGTGTGTGCAGTGTTTTAATTGTCTTTAATTCATTTACAATATTAACCTTTTTCTTGTGTATGGGTTCCTTAAGGAGATCATTCATATTTAATTTTGTTATTGTTTATTCACAAAAGCACCAGTTACATCAGCTAATAGAAGAGCTGCAGAGGTTTAAAAGATTGGTAGGTCTGTTAATCAGCATTGTTATAAATGGTGTATGGATTATCCAAGAGCTGCTGTACTATTAGATTATTTAAAGACAAAATCTTTGTGTAAATTAAAGTTGAAATTAAATGCATTTTATAACCACTAGCCTCCATACAGATCTGTTTAATGTAACTACAAAGTTTTTTCCAGCAAATCAGCAATCTGTTTTAAAAACTAAAAAGTTTGATTAATTAAAAAAACTGATACAGTTACAAGTGGTTTACCATACAAACATTTTGTGTTTGATATGATTTAACTTTAAGTTAAATGTTTAAACTAATTATTATGATTTTTATTACTAATTACTATAATTACTCATTATTATATTTATTTTATACTTATACTTATATTATTATATTATTATTAATTATTATAATTATGAGTTACAAACCATCACATGAACAAATGTGACATCACAGTCAAATGGGACACAAACAACAACATTTTTATGTAGATTAATTAATAATGATTCATATTCACTGTGATGCATGTTATTTACAGTACTGTAATGCGGTGTGTTGTTTATCATTGTTTATTACATTGATTACATAACATTAAATGTTAACAAATGTTAATTCTATTTACATTGTTTTTTATAGGGAATATTAATATAACAAGCAAACATTTTGGCTTAAAAACAACCCTTTGGAACCAAGGAAATTAATACATTTGCAAATAACTTTTTTTAAGCTTTGTAACCCTTTGGGAAGATATCACAAACAACTGAAACAAGCTAATTATTCCTAATACAGAAACAGAAATTCAAAATTGTTGTTTTATTTGTCAAGGGTTGTCAAGGCAAAACAGGATGGCAACATGTCAACATGTGTCTCACATGTCTCACTGCACAGACTCTGTTAAATGCTGATTAATTCCAGTGTGTATAAAATCACAGTGGTGAATAAACATATATTTAAATAATATTGTCAGGCAAAACAGTCAATGTTTGTAGCATTATTCTTTAACTAAGTATTTACATGAGAAGCAGTAAAATTTATCAACATTTAAAAAAACATTCCAAATAAACCATACAGAAAAATAATTTTTCACAAACAGATATCCCTGGCAGCATATATTATTATTATTATTGTTGTTGTTGTTGTTGTTGTTGTTGTTGTTACTATTATTATCCTTCATCAATTGTTATACATAATACTGTGACCATTAGTTTTGCTTCAGAGTAAATAAACCAATTTCCAAACTCTGCAACCTTCAAGTCAAGTCCCTTATAGACTGTGTACACTGCCCTCAACTGGGATGGGCCTGCAGCTCTTTAGATCTTTGTCTCAGTTATTTTGTGATAGCTAGGATGAACTGCTGATTAATTTTTTATATATAAAAAACCTTTGGCATTCCAAATACTTCTAGAAACATTCACTGTTCCGATATTATTTCATTTATGAAAAATTATTGCAAAAGCAATTACATCAAATGCATATACATCATATGCATATTCATAGATTAATGGATTTCAATGATTTTGTTTTGTATATACTGTATATTAGAAATTGTGTATGTGACAAGGTAATGCTTTTTGTGACCTTCTACCTAGTGTCTACTAATGTTATTTAGATTGAATAGGTATTGAAGTAATCTTGCAGTTAAAAACTTTTTTTAATTTTGTAAAATGGTTTATTAACTTTTACACATAGACCAAATACAAAGCTGATTTTCAACATTTCAGCATTTTCCTCAGCAACTAAATTATGTATATATACCGGGCCTGTTTTTCTATTTATAAAAAAGATAATTGCCTAATTATTAGCATATTTTGCTGAAATTATTTGCAATTAATCACAGATATCTTTCATAAATACATACAGCATTAATAGTTATATTTTTGTCTATTTTCAGTGCATCTTAACTGTTAGAGATTTGTAATTATTTTGCTTTTCCAAACTCATAACAGAAAGCCCATATTCTGTTGTCTCAGCGCAAACCACAGATCTCAATGATCCTGTTTGTAATTATCAATTCATTTGGGAGCTTGGGTTATTCTTTAAAAATAACGAATTGTGTTGCTCTGAGACAAAACAACATCACATGATATCAAATATAAGACTTTATTGTATCTTCAGAACCAAAAATGAAAATTCAACAATAAGGCGCCACTGATGAGGCTTGTAATTCCCTATGGAAAAGAGTTTGCTGTTTGAAGATAAAAAAAATTCTGTTCATTGAATTTGTCTCAAATAACACATTTAGCAAGCACACATTTTTTGTTGCTTAAGAAAACATTATGCAGTGTGGCAAGCTTAAATGCCTTTACACACGTGCAAATACACAAGCACGAAGTCAAAAGGGAGAAAAATGTTGGAACACACACATCCTGTAAAGTTGAAGGTTTTCGGGTTTTCCCCAATTGTGTCAGAACTGTTTTTTAAAGTCATTTGTCACCGTTCTGCCCCTTTTTATGGCTTTCACAGGATGCTATCTTTTCAAAAAAAAATTAAAAAACCTGCCAAATACCAAATTCGGTCAAGAATTAAGCTCATATACAGGGAAAATAAATTTGTGGTCAATGTAGCTTGATTCCACCATTGCCATAGCTGTTATACTGTTAAAAGAATATAATACGTAGCATAAGTAAGATAATATAAAATGATAAATGGCTTGGATATTAGATTTCGTCTGGGTAATCTGGTTGCCTTACACAAGTTGATAAACAGAATGGAAGTATAATAAACACACCGTGCACTAAAATGGTAATAGGATTTACATGTCGTGAGTCATCTATAATAGATAATGTCTTAACTCTGCTCAAAGCAGGGGGCACAAGTTCTGTCTTTATGCTGTAAGAGAGCAATCTATTAGCCTGGTGCTCTGTGACCCTAGTTATTTTCTAGCTGACTAATTTGAAGCCAGTGGCTTACACAATTTGATGCGAACACATTCTCTCCATTGGCTAGTTTAGTTTAATCATCTCAGTAGTATAAAGCTTTTGGTGGTCTAGTGCTATTTTTAAGATGATTGATCATTAGGAGATAGGTATACTGCAGACTATTTTTAAGCTATTACAACCAGCTCATGAAAACTAAGAATTTAGAAAAAAAAATTAGGACATGAGGAGTGCAGTAAAATAGTTTACTACAACCCTCAATCACAAACAGAAAACTATAGACGCAAATATAAAGTAACACAAAGGTTTTTTTTTGTCATTTAAACATCTTTCACGTTGTTTATGTTATTTCTCAATGCACAGTACAACAATTCAAGCATTTCAGGCCTGCCCCCCATTTTGTGGTAGTAATGCAGTTACCATGTTGTAACATTGTTATTACTACTCAAAAAGGTTAAAAAAATTTGCACCATGTACTCCCAGCAATGAGAGGCAAATTCCAGGTTGCTACAATACAAGAAGGTGTATTTTGTTCACTACTTAATAAACTGCCATTTGAACTGTAGGAATTTGCATTCAATTGGTTATTATCTCATTTTTTTTGCCTAACTGCCACATATGCTTCTAGTCAATTGGTCCGTTTATAGTGTCCAACACCCAGTTGTTTGCAAGCATGTTCCGGGATTTTATTAAACCACATGAAAAGACAGTGTTTTCAGAACATCAGAACAATCCATAATGATCTACTTTATAGTAAGTTATTTATATGTACAGCAGGATCCAATTACTGCTCCAGAATAACACAGAAATAAATAACAATATAAAAATATGAATTATACATGATTAAAATTCTTGTTAAAGATCAGCATCTTGGACATGCCTAAGAATATTTAAGTGACCGAATATTTACAAACTGGAGAAAAAAATATATTCAGAGTACTTTATATAACGGTCACAATAATTCATTATAGCTCCTTTGTTTAATTTTAAAATGTTCAATTGTAGTCTAATCATTTGTTACTAACAATTTATTTTAAACCAATTCATTCATGTTCATTGAATCATAACAAGGAACTTGGATAATGATACGCTTATTGAAATACAGAACCGCCGACATGTATGTACTGTGTACAGTGTTGCCAAATTGGGCGGGTTTATGCTTCTTCTTCTGCTTCAACTTCTTTTTTAGTTGTAGTCATTTAAAATGTACTGAATTACAGTTCTGAAAAACACTTATTTACAAATTGTAAAATCTACTTTAAAAATTGCAGTGCCCAAAGTAATGTGAGTAATTTGTTACTTTCCAACAATGCAGACAGCTGCTTGATTTTTCCACAACAAGCACTGTAAATAATGCTATACCATACAGTACTCCATTATAAGAAATGTTGTTTTCAGTAGTTTCCATAACCATGCCATGTTTTATTAGTGCTAGTCTATATTCGTCATTTTAACCAGACCACATTTTTAAGTAAAGTAATTGATGCATCTTATAGAATTCGAAACTATTCTAACTACATACTCTTACCGAAACCACACACAGATTAGCACCACCTTGCATTGCTCAAGAGCAATGTTTTTACAGCTAAACGGTTGGAAAGATTGACGCAATGGACCTGACGTCACAAATTTACCTTTGAGACTCTTTCCTGGAGTTTATTCCCGGCACACACATCTATGAAAAAACCACCATATTTTCACAAGTAGCGAGTTTTGACAGGGTCTTACTGTGTGGAAACACTGCAGCTTTTATTCAACACTGTGGTTGCCTACACCTGCTTCTCTAGCAGTTCAGCAAAGCTCTTTTTATGCCAAGCTGGACAATCATGCAATCAGCTGGAACTTGTGTAAGTGACAGAAACGTATGTTTACAGACGAAACTGCACAAGCTCATACAAATACGGGTGTCAAGTTACATATGCATACGGAGCTATTTTATTGTAAAGACATAATAAACAATGCACTGGACACTAATGTACATAAAAACATTGCATTGCATTTTTTACAGTACTGTGCATTATTATCCGTTTCTTTATCCTTTTTATCACCACTAGGCTTTCGCTGCAACTTTTACGAAAACATTTTTATATTAAATTTTACAAAATTCACAATTTGTTTTAAGTACTGGAAACACAAATTGTATATATGGTACATGCTCCAAAACTTAGTGGGTTGCCTTGCTGTCTAACTGCCTAAAGAGGACCTCGTAGTAACTTGTTATAGACAAGCCTAAATTTGGTTACTTATAAAGTACTTATAAAAACACTTTTATATAAAAAAAATATGAAGCATTAGCCTTAATTGATACTTTAAAATAACAAAGTTGAGATTTAAAAAATAATTCTGTTACTTGCCCTGCATTGCTGCCTAAGTAAAAAGTGCACTAAATTCAATGGCTGGCTATCGTTTATTTTCATACATTTCCATAAATATAATAGTTTTTTTTCAGACAGCTACACAAAGGCTGTTAACCATGGATGTATATAAATACTATTTTAACTGTCATATTTGTACCATTTTTTGGTAATTATACATATCTATGGCTGTAACAAAAAAAAACTACATCAGCAAATGTATGCATAACTACTTGCTTTTCTTCATACATAATGTCCCAAAATTTGCTAATTTGCAGGAATACATCCTGGACAAGACAGAAGTACATTACGCATTGCATACTCATTTATGCTCATTAACACCCTTGTGCCATTCGCACGAATCAAATTGCACAAACCTTTTAACAAGTGATCCGAGATGTTTTTAGAACATATAGTATTGTGCCCCAAAATTTTAGACAAAATAATAAGTCATTGATTACTTAAAATTATAAGACTGATAAGACTCTCTTATTGCACACAGAAAAGGTTCTGGAGTTTATGTTCCATAAAATAAAAAAAATCTACATTTTAAAATCTGCAGCAAATCTTGAATTAACTTATTAATTATGTTGTGAGTATCCTGTTTTATGACATATCCAAGCTGTAAACTTCCATCCATCCATCATCTAATTTTACTGCTACTATTTAACCGCCATTTTACCAATATTTTATATATAATCCTAATTATAGTCACAGTGAGTGACTCACACACACTGGGTGGATACATGAAACACATGTTTGCTGGAATGTACAGATACACACAAGCACAGGCAAATGGTATAATCTCCAGTTAACTTGACAGCAATGGCAGGACTTTTTGCTATAAAGTGACCACTAAGCTACCGTGCCACCCTACATTAAACTTGTACAATTTATTTGTATTTCTAGAGCAAGTAATGTGTCATTATCAGATACTAAATTGTGGCCATTAAGGGATGCTTTTGGTCGTGAACAATATTTAAACAATATTTTATGTTGTACCAAAATGCATAATTTATGTATTACTACCATAATTTGGTATTACTACCAAAAAGCCTCCTCACATTATTACACTTCACTAACACCAGTCTGAACTGCTGACTTAAAGCAAGTTGCATCTATTAGTTAATGGTTTTTTATGGTGTTTACTGCTGCTCCAAAATGTTCAATGCCCACGTTGCTTATTTTGATACAACATATCTGAAGTTTACTTATATTTTAAAAAGATTGTTTGGGACCAACAACTTTAGGATATAAGATATAAGTGAATCTGAACACAAGGTTCAGATTCACTTATATCTTATATCCTAAAGATAATTTAATTTATTAATTTCATTAATGTGAGGATCTGCGCCGTTCCTCCGCTGTCTCTGTGTGTGGGTGTGTCTCAGTGTGGGTGTGTCACACGAAGCCCCGCGCGCACTCTCCGCTCCACCTCGTTAACGCACCTGTCCCGCATCAGCGTCTAATCAGCTAGGCTTCTTGAGCGTCTCACTAGGAAGTGAAAGACGCCGGAGAATCACGCAAGTTTAGCGATCGGCGGAGCTACACCGTGTAAGTCACGTAGGTGACTATTTAAACCCTCGCCAGCCGAGGTCTTTTGTTCCTGCGCAGAGGAAAATTATATACTTAGTTTTGTCGCGATTTAACCTGTTGTTTTATGTTCCAGATCGTGAAGGACGAATCCTCCCTTTGCGTTCCTGTTTCTTTGCATTTACGTTACTACACTTCCGCATTCCAGCCACACTGCAGTGCCAATCATCACCATTTCTGCTTCATTCAATAATAAACCTCAGTTTCACCGTCTGTCGTTGTCCGAGTGCTGTTCTGGGTTTCCAATCACCACACCCATTCCTAACAAATACAAACAAGCAAAGTTAAGTAGTAGGTATACCTTCATAAAGTTAATTAATTAGCTACTGATCAGATATGACAACCTGTCATTGACAGAAAACCTACTACGGTATACTTGGACATCATTTCAGTTCAAAGACCACCACCACAAGAAATCATTTAGAAGTTATTTTGTGCAAACCTGGTTTGCTTCACTTCTTTGCTTCTTTGCTTCACATTGTCACTTCACACAATGTTCTGTGAAAAATCATCTTCACAGGAACCATATATTTACACCCCTACCAGTTGGGAAATATTAAAATCCATGAGAATCATATATTGCCCTCCATCATGTGATGTTAATGTGTTCTAAAGATAATTTGAACATATGTCATATGATCTTTGTTTTCAGTAAATATGATCATAAATATACACATTTCAAAATAAATACTGTATGACAAAAATGCCAAAAGTCTTTGGATATAATTTTAATATATGTTTAAAATGGAATCATGAAGTGAACACTAGCTTCCACTACGAACTTCCAACACTAACTTTCTGAGGGTAATTAGCATAGCTTTTACAGACAATAAATCGGTTGATTTCATATTAAATCACTTGCATTGAGTCAGATTATGTTGATATATCTCAGTGATACGTCAATGAAACAGCATTGTATATATTTCTGTTACTTTAAGAAAAATAAAGTTATTGGATGTATGGTTATTGGATATTATATTTAATTGAAATACAATCAACTTGTAAATTAAAAAATGCTCTTCATCAGAACAATGTCTGGAACAACCCAATATATCAAGTATTTCAGAACTGGTATGTGTATATGTAAATGTGTATATAAGGGCTACCTGTTTTTCAGAAGGAAGGCCCTTTTCACCAATTAAACTTCTTACTGCTATTATTTTGAATAAGCCCATTTGGATCAACGCTTCTGTTACTTAGAATAAACATCATGTCTGTCCTAATTGTTAGATGTGTTTTGTATTCCTTACTTCACAACGCTTCTATTTTTAAAACACCACTGTAGGTAATAGGTGATTCGATGCAGTGGTGAAACCTGCTGCTGTATAGCCATATCGCATATTTGCAAAATGTCAAAAAAAATTAGTTGACTAATGTGCTTGTGAAGAACTGTTAAGAAAATTGTTGTTTAGAAAATTCATAGCAATACTGATTTTTATGAATTCACTATACTATTTTACGTTTTATACTGCAATACATGTAACGTCTATATAAAATCGATAAATCCACTTCTGAGAAAATTAATTTAAGGAATGGTCCACTTTTTAGGCGAAAGCCGGTCATGTGATTATCTACGCATTTTCTATTGGCTGCTCCTGTGGGAGAAGGCGTGTCCAGGAACACGGCGTGGGTTCGTGTATGTGACACAATTACAACAACTTTAATCTGGTAGCAGATAGAAGTTATTTTTCTTTTGACATTGTTAACAATTGTAGTTGTGCACGAAACATTTTGCTCACAACGCGCGATTATAAATATGTAAGGGAAGGACCAACTTGCAGAGGAACTCATTTCCCTTAAGGATTTACGGCTGCATTTCGTATATTTGCGGTGAAAGTTTGCAAATTTCAGCTGGATTTGTGTTGTTTTGTGGAACTGGTGGATTTAGTCCTTGGTCCGCTCGGTGCGAGTCCATGCGATCGTGCCGAGTGTCGCTGGCCGCCACTGCCTGCGCTGCTGCTGCTGCTCGAAGCCTCGGCGCTGCTGGTGATGAGGAAAAGAAAATGGCGGCGGGAAAAGCGAGTGAAACCGAGGAGGACTTTCCTAGGCTGACAGTGCAGGAGAGGGAGACTTTGGCTGAAATCGACAGGTTAAAAACGCCGTTTTAAACTTCTACAGAGTCACTGTTGTCAAGAAAAATGTTTTACTTTGCATTATCGAGCAGAATTGTTGTTAACGACTCGAATTGACGCCAAGCCTTGTGTGTTGTCTTTTCGCTTGCAGCTCACTATTTGGATTTCTGAGGCTTCATGAAGATGGCGCCAGAATGAAGGCCTTGCTGTTAAAGGTAGCTAGCCATCTGTTTATTATAAGCTGCCAAAGTCGGTCTTTTTTCCACAGTATTCCACACAACGTATATACACACATCGGACATTTTGCACAGTAGTTCTTAGGCATTGCATTTAAGATCGTTTCAGCATTGCGTTGTAAGAACTTTATCCTTTCTGCGGCTGCGCAACGTCTTTACTTTCCCCGAATCTTCACAAAGCTAGCCTGCTATTAGCTTCTATCCGGCTCCAAAGTAAACTATGTTCTTATTTGGGGTTTGGGATGGAAACACAGATTTTGTGTGTTGTGCAGCTTCAAGTTTGGAAACTTGCAGAAAAGTAATTAAACTAGCCATAGTCTTGATTAATATATGTTTCCAGTACGTTGCTTGATGGATAGCTAGAAAGTCGATAGCTAACTGGCTAGCTTGAGCAACACGACTATATCTCAAATATTATACTAAAATATAAGCTTTTTGTGACAAATAAAACCCACGCTGTTCGTACATTATACCCCTATAATATCTGCGTGTTGCAAATTAGAAAGCAACCACGGCTAAACACTAAGCATGCAAGTTGTATTTTACGTTCGCGCTACAAACGTCTTTGTTTGAGGTTAAATAATTCATTTCGGTGCCTGTTTTGTGTGTTTACGCGTAAACTGTTTAGTGCAATTTACGAATTATTGCCCTTGCTGTCTTGGCGAGCTGTAACCAAATCATTTAAGGTCCAGACAAGCATAGCCGGCATATGATTACTATTAAAGACAGATTATGTAGTCTCAAGTCACCAGTTCTAGGCACGATATGTAAAGTTCGATATGTTTTTACGAGGTGTAAAAACCCAAGTTCATGCACAAAACTTCTGACGTATTGTAATGTCACTTGTTTGTGCTTTGAATGATCCAGCGAGATAACGAGATAAGATTCTACTGCGAGTGTGTATAAAATGTTACTATCGATTACCAAGGTACCTTTGGTTATTTAGCGATGTATTTACAATCCGCTACATTTCAAGTGGACAGTTAGATGGGGTTTAAGATGAAACAACAAACCTTGATGTTGGATGTGTATATTGTAGTAATGGCTGATTGGGTCGGCCCAAGATGGCGGGGTTGGGACGGGAACTAACGTTAGACTGGCAAATGATCTTGTTTGGTTAAATATGCACATAAACTATAAATTAGTACTGTGTTTTAATCATACGGAAGCGATCGTGTGTGTGTGTGTGTGTGTGTACGTGTTACCCTCTCTTAAGCATCGTCGTGCAATTGCAACATTAGTGCTAACTAAAAAAAACAAACAAACAGGCCCTATATCTGGTTGAAAAGGTTTGTATTTAAACCTACTAAATGGTTCCAAAGCTGCCCGCATCCTTTTTGATATAGAGCAGGGGTCACCAACCTTTTTGAAGCTGCGGGCTACTTTTGGGGTACCAACTAATGCGGCGGGCGACCAG
>JAOTRQ010000018.1:3584063-3594105 GCA_028565875.1 Hoplisoma paleatum | reverse complement strand
AGGACTAATCAACCCGGCTATATATGGGCTCTCAGCCCACCGACCGGGGCTGGATTCTATTGTTTTCGTTCCTTTGTCTGTTAGTCGTTGCCGTTCCTTGTTTGTGCTGTGTGTGCTTCATGTACCCGTGTTTTTGTTCTACCCGCGCGTGTCGTCCATGGTTTTTGTATCATGTGTTCTGATCCTCGTGTGTGCTCCTGTTATATAAAGACTCTTTTTGTTACCCGACCTGCACTGGTGTGTCGGCGTGGTGTGTTCTGGCATCGTAAGTGTTCCTGGAAAAACCCCTATCCCTAACACACACACTCTCAAGCAGGTTAACTATGTGTGTGGTGATTAAAACATTACTGACTCTCACAATAAGGTGACATTCCTCCTTTTGCGTCATTGCCACATCAGACAAATTTGCTCTTACTTCTAATAAAATGTGGAAGAAGGAGCGCCACAGTCAGAAACATCATAGTACCTTAGCCTTAGTGTACAACTAAGAATGTGTCCATGGTTACATTATAACCATATAACATAGTTGTGTTTATGAGGGCCGGGGGATGTAGTTTTTTTCGTTTGTAGTAAAATCAGAACATAACAATAATAACAATGAAAGTGGAATAACATTTGACTGTTCAGAAATATTTGCAACAGCACTAATTGTTTTTAACAGTTTATTTCTGGTGGAATGCTATGAAACATTGCTGGTTTGCATTGAGACAAAAAAAACATCACATTTCTCACACTTCCACCATGAAACACCCTTTGGACAAAAGTTGCACCGTCCACACTTGAAACTGTGAAGCGGGAAGTGTCCACAGTTGTCAAAACGCACATCTGGTTGGGCTTTTGTAGGTCATGGGACATATCATTTCTTCTGACACATCGGTGGCCAGCCACCCTTAGATGTCTTGTTGACTTGCCTCAAAGTGTGGGCTTTTGTGCCTTTATTAGTGTCCTTGGGTATCTTGAAAGGCGCTTATAAATAAAACGTATTATTATTATTTATATGCCACCATGACCATCAATACTTTGTTTGTACGTAGATGGAATAAGTAGGTGTTGCTCACGAAACATCTCAAAAAGGTGGCAAATTTTCAGAAATCGATCAGGACTGCTATTCCACTGTTGATTGTCATTAAAGTGAATGAAGAAGCGACGTAACAGCCGGAATCTTCACCGTGGCATCATATCAGCTATCACACCGAACCGTGACTCATGGTGCCGTTAGTCTTCAAAAGATAGTAGTGGGTAGAGCGTTGGCCTATGAACCCAAAGGATCGGGGTTCAAATCCAGGTTCTGCTACACAGCCATTGCTGGGTCCTTGAGCGAGACCTTTAACCCTGTCTGCTCCAGGAGTGCCGTGTGTGGCTTACCCTGCACTGTGACCCTAATTTCCAGACAAGTTAGAGAAACATTTAGTTGTACTGTACATCTGTACATGTGCAATGACAAATAAAATTTGATGTGATGGATGGAAATCACAGATTTTCTGAATATTCTTTTAAACATGTGGCTGAAGTATTAGTTGACAGTAACTTGTAATAAATGTGGAAGCTTTAAATAGTAGTTTATCCCATGTTATTTCTTATTCTTCATCAAAAGACACACACTAATTTCACACACTAACCATTTACATTTCTGCAATGGTCTGATCACCATGGCAACTTCATGTCCACACACACTCTCAAGCAGGGTAACTATGTGTGTGGTAATTAAAACATTACTGACTCACAATAAGGTGACACTCCTCCTTTTGCGTCATTGCCACATCAGACAAATTTGCTCTTACTTCTAATAAAATGTGGAAGAAGGAGCTCCACAGTCAGAAACATCATAGTACCTTACCCTTAGTGTACAACTCTTAACTAGAGAGAACGACAAAGCTGTTCTAATCACAGCTCCTCAGCTCACACAGAGAGTAATAGGTGATTGAGGAATCAGCCAGATACCTTTCCTCAGGAATTAAAAATGGAAATAGTGTTGAACAGACTTCGAGATTTTTCATGTAAGGAAACTACATTTGATGACTACAAAGACGCAGTGATTTTCAGAGATCAGCTGTTGGTAGACAAAGTGTTTCAAGATAAGAGGTCAAACAATGATCACCCTGTATGTCTGAACATTGAAAATGCTCTGGCCTGGTTAAGACGAGAGCTGGTAAGAACTTAATGCATTATATGTATCTAAATGTAAATGTTTCAGAAGCCGTTTCTTTAGTTATTACCTTGGATGAACATGACATCATGCTAAATTAAAGTATTACTGTAAAAGTTTTTTAACCTTTAAAAGTATTTTTAAATATATAAGTATAATTTGTGTATACATTCAGATTTTCTGTATGTGTAAATTTCTGCTTGAATAATACTGTAAAAGAAGGCCGTTTGACATTACAATATGAATAATAATCACCAATAACATTTCAGATTTACATCTAAATCTGATACACAGTTCAGAAGAAGCACCTTTTGTCTGAACTCACCTATTTTTCTGGTGAGCAAAAGTCTTGGAATAGATAAACTTAAAATAGATTGAAGTGAATAATTAATAAATTAATAAAAGTTAATTTCACTTAATAAAAGTGAATTTTAATATTTAGTTGTTGCTAAATCTACATCGAGGCTGGCAATCCACATCAATCCAATTCACAACATTTTGGTGATATTTTTGTAGTTCACCATGGCCTCTTTCATTAGTGGTGTTTGTTTTAGAAGGTTCTTTAGCAGGTAAAATGCATGTTTTATTTGTAGTTTGGGTGTGTTTTGGGTCATTCTCTTGCTGCACAATGAAATATTTCGCAATGAGTTTGAGTGAAACGTTTTTGAATTTTTTTTATTTTAAAACAAAAATGTAAACTGTGGAGAGTTGCAGTGTAAATATAAGACCTTTTTGTCAGTACAGTTTTTATTGTTAGAGGTTGGCATGAACACAATAATTTATGGTTTCTCATTTTTTGTTTTTAGATCGCGATGCGCTATCAGGACCAGGCACTTATCCGGCAGCTCATGGACCTCCATGCAGGAATACAGGAGCTGAAGCAGGAATGCGCAGTGGATGAGGAAGATAGGGAGCAATACAAAGGTGAAGAACAATCTTGGGATTCTGAGAGTGATGAAAGTGAGAACAGTGTCTATTCAGGAGAAATGAGCTTTTACTCCACCATGCACTCCCCTTTCCGCAGAAGTCCGCTTCATTTGGCCTTACCAGTTAGGAGGACATTTGTGCGTCGCAGCTCAGTGCCTTAATAGACTGCTCAAGTCAACACCCTGCTGTTACAGAATTTACTTACACTGAACACTACTGCCCTGCAAGAGCATCTAACCCAACATCATTATATTGCAAGATTAAGGGGGTCCTTTGAGATAAATGTGCATTTGAGTGAGTTTCAATAAATGCAATTCACAAGCTCCAAATAAAATGGAGTGCTGCATGCTGAAAACACTGATCTTAATCTCAGGTCTAACACTGACAAAGTCTTATAGGTCTTGTTGAAAAATCAAGCTGAGCTTATTTTAGAAAAAAAATGTAAGTACCATGACTACTGTAATGTTTAGACATTTTTTTGGTTTGTTTATATTTATTCTCAGACCTGGCTTACGTGTTCAAATGGGACATGTAAAATGCTTAATAATAAATAATTGTTCATATCAAAAATAAAAAAACAACAATTTAGTTTTCTTCAGAAATGTCCAGTAAAAAAATTAAAATTTTTGCATCGTTCTTCACATTCTTCTCTAACTTCATCCATCTCAATTTTTGTAATGCACTTCAACTGTAATGTATGGATTGTTTTCATTGCTTAAAATTTCACTAGTCATTTGATAAATGCCACGATTTTCTGCATTTAAATATATCTATATTCATGTTGAATGTATACCAATGTGTTTTCTAATTATCTTGTGTCAGACAATTGATCCTAGTTCTAAGTAACAACAAGCAGTCCAAAAAACGGAAATCAGAGAGAGTTAAATCCATACTCCCTCATACGCAATCTCCTTCCACCTTCATTGTTTTATTAACCAAAATATTAAACTGCAGAAACCTGTATTGCAGAATTTAGTATATGATTCTATCGGGGCAATTATTCTCCAGTTAAGGGTCCCCACTGTGTATTGTAGTGTGCATTACTGATTTAGCATATATTTGAGTGCCTGGGGCTTGGGTTTGTTGCTACAATGTACTGGTTTGTACATCCTTGTGACTAGGTGCCTATAGTACAATTCAGTAACAATCCACTTAACTTGGCTGCATTTTTTTTGGATTGTGGGAGGAAACTTGAACATTTGGAGATAACCTACATAATTTGTTATATTCAGCAATAATGATTTGCACATTCTGCTATGAATATTTATAAGCTCTGTTGTACATATGTATCTGTTATAGCTATTATTAGCCACTTATTTAAAAACCTTAGTGATTGAAATCTTACACATAAAAGTTCGTTTATTATATTGTTCTTAAACTAAAGAAATGTAAAAGGCAATAATACAATACCATGCATATCTCATGCACAAAAAGGTGGTACTTTTTGGCAGGAGCAGCTGAATGTATATGTTGGTGTTAGTCCAACAAATGTATACATGTTGGTGTTAGTCTCAGGTGTAATGTAAAGATGAAAATAATAAACATTTATTTTTCTTCCAGTTATTGGACATGTCTGATTTTCCATAATTCCAGTCAATGCTGGTCATTAGAGTCCAGTGAAACAGAACCACCTTCTCGTCTCAGTCTCTGGATCTCACTGTTGAGCCTCAGCAGGGTCTGTGCCAGCTGCCTGTCTTGCAAACGCATCTCTAACTGCAAAATAAATAAATAAAAACTAGCTATTTATTACATCTAGAATTAAGTTAATCCAGTTTTTAATTTTGTTCTTATGCATAAGTATGCAGAGGGAATGGCACCCTATTTTATTGCACATAGTTTAATCATCAAAGGTAAAAAATCGTTTTAATGAAAAGAAATTTTATATAATCCTATATGTATAATTACTTTTAAAATGAAAGGATTAGAAAATGATTAGAAATACAAGCATTCAACAACTTTTTCAATAAATAACCTACGTTGACAGACCTGATTTTTACTGATTTAGTAATTTTTGCTCTCAGTAAAATAAAAATACTGGATTTGATTTCCTAGCTGGAAAAATTGACTCATATCTGCGAATAGTTTGCATGTTCTCCATGTGCTCTCATGTTGTGTCCTCCAGTTGTTACCGCCCACAAGTTAAAATAAATTTCGGTGAAGTTAGTTTGATATACTAACTACCTTGTTTGTTTTTGTTTCTGTGATGGACTAGTGACCAGAGGCGTTTCCTACTTGCTGCCCAATAAATCAACCCTGAACAGGATCAGTAGTAAAACAGACAATGAGTAATGAATGTTTATGCCCACTTGTGCTAGAGCGTAACAATTTTTCTAGGATATTATATTGGTGTTTAAACAATCAGGATCAATTTGGTTTGACTTTTGGTTAATTATGTCATACACAATATTTTTTTTTTTTTACATTTTGTAATATGCCTGTAGACTTCATTATTCAAGGAAACTATAACCACTATAAGGAATGTTTTGACAAAAATAAAGCAAATGCTCACCAGTTCAGTTCGTAACCATGTGATTGCTCCATCTATTTTGGCTCGACGTAACTCTTCATTTGCTTGGAAACTCCGGTCCATGCTCAATGTATCTTTCTTGTTTTCAGGAGATGCTCTCGGCTCCGGTGTTGTTCTGAAAGCATGCAGAAGTCTGTTCTTGATGTTCTCCAGAACCATGATTGACACAGAATCCTCATACTGAGTCTCGGGATTCATTGTGCCATCTAATAGGTTGAATCAGAGAGTCTGTAAGAAGATGCTTTAATCTTGCTAATAGCCTTCACCAGTAGACAGACCACGCTCACACTCTACACACACATATGCATTCTGTGTCCAGTGTCTTACATCCGCATTCTTTTCTCTTGCTTGTCCGGTGCAATCTTTTTACCATGCCTAAGCACAACCAAAGTGCAAAAAAAAACTTAATTAATGAGCAACAAGTGTGTCAGACCCGTTCTTGTCTCCAACCATATTGGACATGGCTTGTTTTGTCCGAGTTACTATGGAGAACGCCCCCCCCTCCACCAGTTCCCGCCAGTAACAGCAAGAAGAATGAAGGGACATTTGTGGACAAAGAGCATTGTTTCATCCAAAAGAAGTGAAAAGGTGCAAGGGGGCCTTGCTTGCTCTCGCTTTTATTCACCCCCACTATGCTCCCATTCAGGCTTTGTGTGAGAAATGGGCTGCGAGAAAGATCTCAGTCGCAGGCATTTCTTTGTGGGAGTGTACAGTGTCTCCACAGCTAGTTTTCTTCTGACCTTTAGCAGGATTTACAGGCCAGATAAAAACCCAACTCATCGCTATCATGCATCAAACCAGACAGCAGTTAAGAAGCCGGAGTCTTTGCTTTTCACTAAAACTACAAAGCTTGCTGTGGGGAAACAGAATTAGCACTTTCAGGAATAAAGTGGGTGCATTTCTCAAGAGGCAATCAATCGGCTTCCTGGCAGACGCTACACAATCCTTGTGCTCAAGGATTAGGACTATAGAAACAGACCTAGGAGTGTAGTGTACTCTCTGGTGTCATGCTAGCTACAACCAACACAGTCTAGAAAACCATAAAAGGCACCAACTGAATAGTACTGAGACCAACTCAATCTGTCAACTCTTTCAGATCCCTGATCCAGACTAAGATTTATATGAAGAGGAAAGATAATCCTTTAAAACATTTGCCCAACCACATTCATCCCAGATCTCAATCCCTACCTGGTGACTGACTTGGATAAGTTTATGTCTGTATGTTTTCACTTGTTCCCACCTCTCTATGACATGCAATAGCTGTTTTATTTGAGATACTAGACATCACAAAGCAGCTTTACAGAGTTATTGACATCCAGACCAAAGACAAAAAATTTTAATAAGCAAGCCTAGGACAGTTGTCACAATTAAATACTCCTGAACTCCAACTCCATAGAAGACCCAGACTCATTGATTAATCGCATTGATTAAAGATTAGCTTTAAAACACAAAGTAGCTTTTCATTATTCAATCTCTGAAAAGTTCTGTTTAAAGTTCTAGACACTATTGGTGCAAAAACATGAGAGGTGCATCCAAAATCATGCACAAGCTTTCTTTGAGCAATGCTTTAGTACATCCGACAAAAAAACTCAATGTACTGAAATTGAGCAAACGGCCAAAGCTTCAGTGTGACATGATGAACAATTTCTTACCTACAAAATAGAAGAAAAAGGTCTTTTGACCAGTTGTAGTGCATATTGCCAAAACAGGAAGCAAAGGCAACTGCTTCATATAAATGTATAAATAAAATTATTTATAACTTGTGGGTAAAAAAAAGAACATAATTAATTACATAAACAAATGATGGCATATATTTGGTAGATTTCTTGTGTATGGAACAGCAATCAAATGTTAGTCCATTACTTTCCTCTAGTGTAGTGTTCTGTTTGAGAACACATTTTTATGTGAAAGTAAGCACAAAGAAGTAAACGATCAGTGCACACTACACACTAAATTAGTCAGTGAGTAATTTGTGATACATTTCAGATCCCTTTTTCATCTGTCAGGAGCATCAATGAATGTGCATCAGTGTACCAGCTTGTAAGACTACAGGCATACAATGACAATGAAGTAGCAGTTGTGTCTATGGTACACATTTGTAATAACAGATTATGTAAAAATATAATTACAAAAAAAATCATATTTAGAAGTTTATTTTTATTCCAGTAGTAAATTTGATACAAAAACACAGATGAAACCATAAAACATTAGAACACTGAATTTCTTTCTTTTTTTTAGCTGCTCTTGTCACCACATCGCATCAATGTGATCCATATAGATGATTTAGCATAGTCTTGACACTAGATGCCTTTCCTGATGTAACCGTGCCTATTTACCCGGGCTTGAGACTGGCACTACAGTATCTTCAATTAGCCTAGTTAGATGACTTTGGGTTGATTGAGAAACCAGGAGGAAACCCACACAGACACAGGAGAAAATGTAAACTTTACAAAAAAAAAAGAACTCTACTAAATCTGGTGATCAAACCCAAGACCTTTTTGCTATGAGGCTACAATGCTAACCATTAAGCCACCATGCTTTCCAAAACACAAAATTTTACTTATTTAATCAAAATAAATGCATATGTAAAAGCTATTAATGGTACTATGTAAAGAACACTATCTCAACACTGGACTGTGAAAAAAAAAACATGGGAAAAGTCGGAGGGGGTTAAAAAAAATAATGCAAACAATCAGAAACATAAAGTAAACAAGAAGAAAGTGGGGAACTGTGGAAGCCAATGGAATGGAGAACTAGGTACCTCCTACAGTCCAAAGACAGGTTAATTGGAAATTTGTAATTGTTCGAACATAAAATACACACTTAAAATACATGAAATTATGATTCTTTTGAGTCTGCAATTATGATAAAATCCTAAAAAATTAATAAATCCAAATTATCTGAGGAGATAATAAAAGTAACAAGAAAGTCTAGGGAAGTTGCAATAACCAATGATTGAGTTCTCATTTATGTCCTGAAATTTAATCAGCATTATATTTTCACCGATTGTTCTACTAAATAAAGTATTTAAATTAAATTATTCTCATATAGCATGTATTTATTATCCAAGGGCAGCTATGTAATGAGGAATGTTGTAGAGGTTAATCTGCTAAATGTTAAACTTATTATGCAAAACCATGGGTGGCACAGTGGTCCAGTCAGGTTTTATGTGTTACGCAGTAACACGGGTCCTAAAACTCCGTCTCTCTCATTACAGCCAGTGAGTTCTTCATATTCTCCCAGGGTTTAATTCAATTTCTTTTTAACACTACTTTAAATCTCCTCTGACTGAGACACAGTTGACTGTATGATCGCCTGTGACAGATTGGCAATCTCTCCAGACTGATAATGTAATAAGTAATACGTACAGCGAGAAGTCTACATCCAGATGGAGCAAGAGAAGAGCATATCAGAGAGAAAAAAATGAGTGAGAATAATTCATGCGAGACATCAGAAGCGAGTGAACCACTGTGTGACATTTGCATCCAGATGCTCATTAGAGCGTTAGTTAATGTAAGATTAAGCCTTAAGGGCAACCAGTGGAGCAAAACAAGGCGATAGAACATGAGCATCTATTAAACCTACAGTGTGGTTTGAATGAAAGAAAGATGTTAATGTCTGAGACCATAAGGTTTCTTTAAAGGTGAGGCTAAACAGCATAGTGAAGTTGTTGGATGAATTCCTTTTACTTGCCAGTGGTTTCCCAAAGGGCGTTTTCCCCATATTTCCCCATATAAGCTCCCATATTGTGTTATTATTTAAGTACATGACATCTTTAAAAGTGATTTAATGCTTGTATCCAACCCCCAACTAGTTATTTATTTAAAAAATGACCTTTGTGATCATTACTTTTATTAAAAACTATTCTATAAATACGAGAATTTACAAACATATATGAACAAAATTCAAACGTGTGAGTATAGAGTGTGTTCAGAAACATAAGGCGCCGACTACCTAGTGAGTAGGCCATTTAAAAACCTAGATGCCTGACAATATCCTGACCTAGTAATCCTAGCAAGTCCTCTTCAAAAACAGATGTATTTAGTGTAAAACAAATATAATTATTCATAATTATTTAATAAGGCAACGACTTAAAAATCATGTCGGCTGATGTGGGGGAAAAACGGAAAGATGTTTTCATGTGTTGATAAATTATCATTGATGTTTAAAATGTATATACACTATACCAGGGGTCACCAACGTGGTGCCCGCCCGCAAGGACCTCATAAGTCGCCCGCCTGTTCTAAAAATAGCTCATTATAGTGACACTTACCAGTGAACTGCATTTTTTTTTGTCGCTATTCATTTTTAAATCACACTTGCATTGGTGTAAATTAGAAAATTACAATACAGTGGAACCTCGGTTAACGAACGCCCCTGATAGCGTCCAATTCGGATAACGACCAACCATTTCACAAAAAATTTGCTCCGGATAACAATCA
>JAOTRQ010000018.1:3522815-3538607 GCA_028565875.1 Hoplisoma paleatum | reverse complement strand
TATCCGCACATAAATATGCTAGACGTACAAACTTTAAACTGTCATCTGGCAGAACTTTCAGTGCTGCATCTCTAAAACTCTCATTACTCTGAAATGATTATTATTATTATTTTTATTTACATAAAAATTGCAAAAGTAGAAAAGTGGAAAATTAGTCTTCTTGACATTTGAATAAATTTGTTTTTACTATTATAAAATGCATGAGGCACAATCACCCTATTTTTCAACAGATATAATCAGTATGACAAACAGAACGTGCAATTAGAGATGAATGCTTAAACCTACAGTTAAATTATCATTATCTAGATATGCATCTTGGCGTATAAATGTAATAATGCTAGCGCATATACTGGTACATGTAATTACAATCCAAATTGTACATTTTGATGTTTGTTAACAGATCTACTTATTATAATTTT
Source organism: Hoplisoma paleatum (assembly GCA_028565875.1). NCBI lineage: Eukaryota > Metazoa > Chordata > Actinopteri > Siluriformes > Callichthyidae > Hoplisoma > Hoplisoma paleatum. The sequence continues at coordinate 3,538,188 of JAOTRQ010000018.1, read as the reverse complement.
CTCTAGAACTGCTGTTCTAAATATCTGCGTACATAAAGCACAGCCTTAGAAACGAACCTATTACTCCTTTTTGTAGTAATATAAATGATTTTAGATCTGTCAGTGGGGACTGTTACTGGTTCCCTAAGTTGAGTGTTTGTATAAGAACAATAGCATGTATAATAGCTATCATAAATCATAATCTGAGTAATTTAGTCATGTGTGGTATTTGGTTAGCAACAGCGGGCCTCAGTATCAGTACTGTAATCAATGCACAGACGATAATTTAGTAAAGTGCACTGTTTATTTCTCCACTAGGATAGCACAGAAGGACCCAGTGAGCCATGAGGAAACTGGAGGGAGAGGAAAAATTGCCCCTAAACGTTTTCATTGGACAGCCAGCCCAGGACCACACACTACTGCAGTTACAGGAAGCTCCAGCTTGGCTGTGAAAACGAATGTGTGAAAGGCAGTGAGTGTTGTGGCTTCTTCTTCTTCTTCTAATGGGCAGGTGCCCAGTCAAAGTATGCCAGAGCACAGACCTGTGCCCCCGACCACATCTGCGCCTTGCTGAGGCTCCCAGCTGAGACCTGGAGGGCTAAAGGCGAGTGAGAAAGCCCCATGCAGGCGCGCAAGAAATACGTGCTGCTGGGTCTGTGTACGTGTTCCTGGCTGCTGCTCTTTTACTGGGGTGGACTACATGAAAGACTCCTGGGCCTGGTGACACGCCACCGAACCGAACTTCTTCGCCCATGGCCTGACTGGTTGGACCGAGCTCTTTTGCCAGCTTATGCCGGTTGTGGAGAGCTTCAGACTGAAGCAGGTTCTGGCGATTCGCCTTCACTGCGACAACAGGCCTGGAGCAGCATCTACAAGGACAGCCATTGTCGCATGGAAACATGCTTCGACTTTAGCCGTTGCCGTGGCCGAGATGGTTTCCGCGTTTATGTGTACCCATCAGAAAAGGGCGACCGAGTTTCAGAGAGCTACCAGAAAATCCTTGCATCAGTGGCCGAATCAAGGTACTATACCACAGACCCTCGAGAGGCCTGTCTGTTCGTCTTGGGCATTGATACACTAGACCGTGACCAGCTGTCATCACAGTTTGTGCCCAATGTGGACGAGCGAATCCGTGGCTACCCACTCTGGAATGACGGGCGTAACCATGTGGTCTTTAACCTCTATTCAGGCACGTGGCCCAACTACACAGAGGACCTGGGTTTTAACATAGGCCAGGCCATTTTAGCCAAAGCCAGTCTAAACACAGAACACTTCCGACCCGGCTTTGACATCTCTATCCCATTGTTCTCCAAGGATCATCCACAGAAAGGTGGTGAGCGTGGATGGTTGCTACGCAACAATGTACCACCAAAGCGAAAGTATCTGCTCATGTTCAAGGGTAAACGCTACCTAACAGGCATTGGTTCCGACACGAGGAATGCACTGCATCACATCCACAATGGCAAGGATATCATCTCTTTAACTACATGCCGCCATGGGAAGGACTGGGAGAAGCATAAGGATGCTCGCTGTGACCATGACAACCAAGAATACGAGAGGTAAGTGATGTCAGTGGTCTGCATGGGAAGAGTGGAATTGGTCAGTGATGTCCGTGCTTTCTATAAGGTATTATCAGGTTGTTCTATGTAGTTGGTGCTATAAGGAATTACCAACAGAAGTTGCGCATTACTAGCAATATTTACCGATCAGGCATAACATCATGAGCACCTAGATAATCTTGTGTAGGTCATTCATTTGCTTCCCTACTTGCACTCTTTCCTATCAGATCCAGAATTAACCTTTTGTGCTTGGTGACATTTGCGATTCGGACATTCCTATTCTTTTGCAATTCACCGTCATGCTATACATGACAAATCGATCAGGTCTGTAATTGAACGTGCCATGCTCATGATGATAATTTGAATTGAATAAAAAGAAAATAATTGGATCGTGGGCGGAAAAGGAAAAAAAGGTTAGGAAAAGGTTAACAAGAGCTTACCTCTTGGATAAGACTACACAGGTCAACTTTGCTCCACACAGTCTTCCGTGAGCCTTGCTTGGATCATTTTCATCAAATGTTTTCATTTATTTACCATTTGAACGTCTTGTTTTAAACCCTTAGTCTTCTCCATGACTGGAAACGGTCGATCTTCACACACACACGTTTCAAACCATACACAAGTCACATGCCTTTATGCAAGCTTGGCCAATTTTCCTGCTTATCAACTGCCATCAACTAAAATGCTCACTTGCTGCATAATATTTCCCACCCACTAATAGGTGCTGTGATTAGAGGATACTCAATGTTGTCAGTGTCACTTCAGTTGTCACTTATTATAATATTATATTTTTGTTTTTTGCACTTATTTTTGATATAGTGACCCTGTAGGGCCCCCCATCAACAGAAGAAAAATGGACTATGCTTCAGTGTGAAAACTAAATATATGAATAGATGTGCAAATAAAGTAACGCCTGTAGCTGGTGTTGTAATCGTCTCTTAAACGTTCTAGCGGGATTCACTTGAAATCGCAGAGTCATTGTTAAAATGGAATTACCCTTAACTCCAGTTAAAATGAGTCTCATATGAATAGGTTTATTGCAAGCATTTTTTTGTTCTAAATGTGGTTCTAAATATGGTGTACATGTGTATATGTTTCGACTTAAGGCTACACACTCGTGTCTACATATAGTTTTAATATATGAAATTAGATCTGGAGATTAAAATGTGCTAGGCAAGCTAATTTAATATAATTGCACAACAGTAAAAGTGTGAAACAGTGTAGTTAGTATCTTAAATGTTCCATCAGCGCACAGTGCCTCATGTCTGTCAATTCTGGGTTTGTGGTGAGGACACGGTTTAACAGAATCCAGTGAATGAATAGTTCATTTATTCTACACGAGCAGTTTTAAGGGTCACTTTCACTCACGGCTGGGAGACGGCTTACTGCCATGTTGGCTAGAAAAGGTAAAAAAAAGAGCTTGAATATCTATCGTGAGAGCAGAAAGTGTTATATTTGTGTATAAGTTTATTTAAGCATATTGAATTTGAGTATGCACTCAACAGGCAGTGAGAAATGCGTCTGAAGGTTTGAAGAAAGTGAAGAAGGATGGGTTGGCTTTCTGTGCTGGTACATTTGCATTTTGGTGGTAAGAAATGAAACCAATATTGCACAAGTCTGTACCAGAGATAAATAAATAATCAAGACAACTGTCAATAGTAAAAGAGGGTAATTGTGTTAACTAACACAAACACAAACTAGAAAGCATCCATTCCTCTTTTCGGTTTTCTTACTCTCTCCTGTCTATGGTATTCTTAGCTGTCAAGGGCTCAGGAAGATTTCTTAAAAGGTGGTGTCCGGTTAATGATGACCAGCATCTGCCGCTCCTAGAGATTAACCCGATAGCGCCTCAAACTACTGACGATGGAAAAAGCACAGAGGAAGAAGAAGAAAATCTTATCGCAACTTAATGACCTACTTCACAGGCTCCTTTTTTACGGAAAGGAAAAACCTGTATTGTACTAAGAATGTAAATGAGGAAGAATTTGAGAGCGGGTGAAAAAAATAGGACAAGCTGTTTAAAGGACGTTTCTGGGACACACGCAAAAGTCTTTTTAGAAAATTGTGCAGATATATAAGTTGTGTTAGAATAATTAATTCAGAATTTGTGTTTGTAAAACAGAAGCCTATTTTTCCCAATGCCTTATGAGGTCGCCATGACTACTCTTTCCATGTAGGTCATTATTCCTGGAGATAAAAGAAGTTTAGACAAAAAGAGAGCAGAAAAACAACACACGAGCATTTCTACTGTCCAATTACAACACAACAACACTACTTTAAAAACTGCCTTATTAATACAAGAATTTAGAAAATATATTTAGGATAAAATCTAATAATAAGAATATTGGTAACAGCACTTTTAATCAAACACTGTGTAAATGGCTTTCACTTGTGTTGTGTCTTAAACTCTGGTCTAGGAGAAACGTTGTTACAATTTGAAAAACTCAAATGATGGTAAAATTGTAAATTGAATGTTACCATAAATGTGTGTAAGTAAATGTTGTTCTTCCCAAATCCACGTGTCAGTTCTGTGTGACGTGGTTTATTCTCATGCAGTCATGCAGAAGGAGTTCTGATTGCTCCCAAATTCATTAGATCTAAGCAGACTGTGAATGAGTTTTTCACGCAGGGAGTATTTTGGAATACACCTAGAAGCACTACAGAAATAATGTGGCCTAGTTTTAGATGGTACTTAAATGAGATCACATTTTGTCAGCTGGAAGAATCTAGTATGCTGATAGAAAGTAAATGTGTTTTGGCAACAAAAGGTGGTCGTAGTGTTATGTCAGATCTGTGTATATTTTAGACCAAATTAATTTCTATAGCATAAAAAAACATTGTCTGCTTCCAGTGTAAAGTGAAGATTACAACAGTTACATTTAATTATATTTCAATAAACCATCTGTCATGAATTTAGAGCTTTAATGACATAACACGTACTGTGCAGAGGTCTACCGTTAGTGTTACAACAACAAAAACAAGGAGTTCCTCACTGAAGCCAGTATTATATATAAATATATATATATTTTTTTTTATATTTATAGTGCATTTAAAACCCTAGGTCATTTATCGCACAAGATTTTAAACAATATACAAGTCACATCAAACACATTGATGTCATGGACAATTTGGTTCTTATCTGTACATTTTTGGACTGTAAGAGGAAACCGGAATCGAACCCGGGACTTCTTGCTGTGAGGCGACAGTGCTACAGTGCTAACAACCAAGCCACCGTGCCGCCCCATATATTGGTTACAAATATATCCATCTATATGTACACACACACAGACACATTAAACATTTTCAATTGCATTTATTTATTTTTCTCTCTCTAGCATTTATCATTTCTGCATTATGTTTACACTGACTATCATTTAGAAGAAGAACATTCAATAAATCTGCAACCTACAAAATGAAATTGTTTTTGTTGGTGAATTTAAATCGAAACAGCAGGAATAACAGCATGGGTATAAAGCTCTGTCAGGGTGTAGAGTTAATTATGTCTGTGTAGCTTTTGTTTTGTTATACTTTGTTATAAAGCCAGTTGGGTGTCTACACGGTAGATTTTAGCCCAACAGCCCTGTCAGACAGAAGTGTAAGTGTCAGTGCACTCTCAGTGCCAGTCTCAAATCCATATAAATATAAGGAGGGTTGTCAGAAAGGGCATCTCTAGTAAAAAATACCCAAGTCCTGGCAGCCAAAACAAACAAACAAAAAAAGGAACGTTCATAGATCTTCAGTATGTGTGTTTTATTTATCGTGGTTAAAGTTGGTACAAAATGGTGTAGGTACAAAAAGGTGGTTATTTGAACTTTACTTTTAGTAATGTTGCAGTTGCAGTATTTCAGTATCGTTCCAGATCACTGACTCTAGGCATTAATGCTTTCTTGGAAATCATATATAAATAATTTATTCAAATAATAGTTTCATTTACTCACACTCACATCTAGTGGTAGTTTTGAGGAAACTCATGCAGACATGGGTAATTGGAAGCAGGAATAAAACCTGTGAGCTTGTCACACAGTCGATTATGGCACAAGGTTTGATCTGGCTTAAGAAAAAACTGTAGGTGCCTCAATTATAGAGGTGCCTCTACTAAATCATGTCTAAATAATAGAGGAAATGTATTAAGGATAGTCCGAATAAGTCATTTCATATCATCGTTTCAGCTACATAAAATGGAACATATTTGAAGTTTTTTTTTATTTAGCTGGTTTGCTAGGAATAGATTTTACAAAGACTGTCTGGGGGCACTCTTTATTTTCATGATTCTTATTTTCTTTTGTGGTTTAATTTTCAACAACAATCTAGAACGAAATAATGGATCGTGTAAGACACTTGTGGCAAACCGGATTCATAATATGTTCATAAGGTGTGGCTGTTGTTGTTGTTGTTGTTTTTTTGCTCCAATTAACCCAGGAAGTCACATGATAAGCTGGTTAACTGAGACTAGCTAATTAAACCAGTAAAATCAGGTGTGTTCTGATCTGGTTGGAATAAAATCCAGCAGTCACATCGGCCCCCTTTGAGGATGGGTTTGAGATCCTTCATGTAAGAGAATACAGGGTAAGAAAAATCTTAATTGTTCTATCATGTCTAAATGTCATTATGCATTTGTTCTGTTTCTGCTCGGAGAATATTGTCAACTGAACAAAATATCATTATGAGTGTGATCCATAAAACGCTTCGACTGACATTATGTGACATCACTGTAGTTCCAAATTACGTGGCGCTGCAGCTGTATTCTGAAAAATTCGTAATAAATGGGGTTTTTTTTGTAGAAGGCAAAATATCTACACAAACAATCTCTGATCATCTTTATACTTCATCGTAGAAACACTCTTGGTAAGATTAAGTGGTTTTCAAATTAAAATGTCTAATTTTAAATTGACTGATAGTGTGACGTCTAATAGTGCAAAGTCCTTTAGGCTGTTTGTTTTTTTTAATTAGAATTTGATTACTTTTTGTTTTATTCTGATCAGGGTTGTTCTGTAAATTCTGTACAATCTGTAAACAATGAGTGCTTTGAGTAATTTATTAACGCTGAAGCTAAATAAAGCAGCTCTTCCATCTTTGGATAGGCTGTGTGGAAACCAGACTTCCCAGAGAAAACCACATAGTCAATGACAGAACATCTAATTTAGCAGACTGTAATTTGAAATTGGCATTGAACCCAGATACTGGGATACAGGTCACTAAGACTACATATCTAATTCAAGCCTAACAAGTTATGACCGATCAGTTAGTTGTTTAAAGACCAAGATGAAATGAATAAATAAGGCTTGTGAGTCGGCAGGTGTAGCCTCACATTTGAGGCAGAGAAAAGAATGAGCTCAATATCAGCTAATTGGCTAATTAAAGTTGAACAGCTAAAGAGCTAAAGCGATGAGTTCAGTAGATGTTGGCAGTCTAAGAAGCCACTTCACTGAGACAGTCTGTGGATTTGTCTGTGGTACTCACGTCAAAAGGGTGCCATCAGGCTTTCTTTGGAGGCAGCTTGTCTAATAAGAGCAGCTGTTCTTTGACCGCCGACTCCATTTAAGTTCCTCAGAACAATCAAGGGAGGCTTCCGTGTGAGGCAGCAAAAAAAAAAAATCAATACCAACCTCACAGAGCGTTCAGGTGTCTCTGAAACATGGATATTGCTCAAAGACAAGTCTCTCAGTTGATGAAACCCAGAGACTGAATAAACAGACTTAGAAGGTCATGTGTACCTTTAAACACGGTACAGGGCAGATGGACATTATTCTTTGATACCAGTCTTTTGCTGATCTCTATGACAAAAGTTACATATTAGTCGATGACAAAATTCGATTATGTACCAGTGGTCTAGGACGCTCGCAGACTGGTACTTCACATGCTTACTTTTGTGTATATTTGTGTAATGGGAGAATATTTAGAAGCCTAATCGGCTTTTTGTTATTTCTGTAATGTGGAAAGTGAGAGTAGCTGCCAGCATAATCTCTACTATTGTCAGACTCTATCTAAGTGGAAAGCTTTCTAGAGCATTCAGTACGAGTGGAGCACTTTAAACAAATGACGTATAAAGAAGGTCCTTTGCCTTCGAAAGCTTTATTGGGGTTTCCTATTGTTCATCCAGTCCACAGCATCCACATACTGCATCATGTAATCACTTTTTTCTGGTAATGTAATCAGAGAATATGATGTTTCGTATTTAGTTTGTGAGTAAATGACAACAATTAGTAAAAACAACAATAGATTTTGCATTGGAGTAGGATTGGAAAACCTAGTAACCTAGATAGCAAAATGCTGTAGGAAAGGATTCATCCCTCACAAGATCATAGAAGCAGCACTGTTTGATTAATGATTTATTTTGTATGGGTGTAGAGCCCAGCCCACACAGTTTGGGCCAGATTTATTTAGATCAATAAAAAAAACACTTGAAAAAATACATATATGCTAAATTCCTTGCAGAATCTAGGGGGTATTGCATCACTTGAGACACATTTACATAGTTTATTTACTGTAATCGATAGAGAATAATAGGACGCACAGTGCATAATAAAGGACAAAAGAAAAGAGATGTCGTTATTTCGAAGGTTTTTTGTGTTAAACGGTTTGAATGTGTACATACTACATTGAATATAATATAATTAAATAAAACTTATATCTGAGATCTCTGTGCAATATCTTTTTCGGGGGACAAAATCTGTCTTGATCTGATTCAGATTTGTTCCATTGCGGTAGATTTAGTCACTTATATGATATGACGGCATGTATTCAAGTAAAAAAGGAACGCGTGGCAACCATACTTGATGTGAGCTCTAATAGTGGATATAGCATCCATCCATCCATAAATTATCTAGTCTTATCACCGTTTAATCTAATTTGGGGTCCCGGTGGGTCAAACACTGGACGAAAACACACAGGACAATTTCAGTATCTCTAATTACTCAGACTGGACAAAACCTACGCTGACATTGGGAGAACAACTGCTAAACAATAAGCTACGGTGATGACCATGAATTTATCAAATGTAAGAATTATATAAAAGTACAGTACAGAACACCTCAGGCTTTGGAAGAATAATTTTAAGACTGATAATGTTTGGCTTTGTGATGCATTGATTGTATGTGCACTAAATGCACCATAATTGATTTACTGCACTTCAACTGAATGAAATTCGACCCTTTCAAGAGTAACGGAGTACCTCTAACCTCAGGAGTTAATCTAATTCAAGAGGGTTTGATTTCCTTTTTGTCCCCCGCTTACGGTTTGTCTATTTTTGGACTATAGTTCATTTTAATCTTTGCCTTTTATGAATGAAACAATGTAGACAACTAGTCTACTGAGTGCACTTTAAAGCGGTATAATCATTCCAGCTTGGCATGCAAATGTTAATAAAATTCTGCCAACACTATAAGAAACCAGTACCTTTATTATTCCTTGTGGCCCATTCCGAGCCATGTGAACTGTCCAAGCACAAAGAAGACAGGAGCGAAGTGTTTAATGCCAGCACTTTGACATGCCCTAGATAACACTGTCAGACACAAAAATCATATTGAACTTTATGAATTAATCATGAGAGAATCCATCAAACTTTTTTTTATTTAATAAAGGCCCTGGCTGAACTGTTTTCATGCCTCGCAAGTCCAATGTTGCCGATTCACGCAATTGCTAATTCGTTTAGAAAAAGGTGTGCATTCTCCTTTCAGTAACTAGAGATTATATGTATTGAATGGCTTGCCTGAATTACTCCTCATCTGAATTGATCTGATATCATCTGAATTACTAAACAGATCAAAGATCCCTTTCAAATGACATTTTTAAAAACACCAGCTGTTTCAAAAATAAAAAATAATCACTTACATTTTAGTTTAGAAATGTTATTTCTAAAAAAATAGGACGTACGTGCTAATTAGAATCTAATAAATATGCTGAAGTCTGTGTTCAAATATTCATACTGAAAATGTGTTTATGTATTTCTGCAATTATATAAAGAGAAACTGCCCTGCTATCTTCTAATGAACTATGTTAACTAACATTTTTTTAAATATCGTGTTTATTCTGTATAAGTTTTTAATCTTTATTTGGAAATTCTGAGTAATTTCAATAAAAGACAAACCTGACAAATTCATATTTCAGATGAACAGATTTCCACGTTTTATGCTCGAGAGATAAACTGTAAGTTTTTCAGTTATAGGATATGCCTTTGCTAAATAATGTAAGGTAGAGGCAAGGTATTAGTGTTAATCAAAATAAGTCAGAGTCGTTCGGCATTCCTCTAGGAACAAGGTTGCTACATAGAAGACAGCGTGCAATACAGTACAATAAACACTACAGTAAACAGTTGTGAATGATAAATTATAATATAATAGATGGCTCGGTTTATGATGTCAAGTTAAGAGTTAAGAGTTTTGATTATACATTGGTAGTTCCAATAAACTTATTAGCAGTCAGGATTTGTGGTTGGGATTAGTTCATGCAAAATATATGTCTATCTATCTTATTAAACATATTATTAATGTTTTATTAAGCATGTACTGGCAAAATGCATTCTTAAATAAAGTACAGAACTGGTAATGGGTTTTTTCGGTTTAGCCTAGGGACAAGTAAATTTGGCGTAGCCTCACCTGGAGACAAGTTCATTTAACATATGTGGTTTTTTAACTTAAGTCATGTCTCCTGGAACCAAATAATGACGTAGGTTGAGGTTTATCTGTACACAAAAAAGCAACAATATTATGCATAATTACATCCTCGCTAGTCAAATAGGATGAGAGGGAAATATTGCAGCATAAACGTTTTGTTGCATTACAATGAGTTGTGTCTGAGTGTCTGCAACAACCTGTCAGGGTCATCAAAAAAGAAGGGGTATCTCGCTGCCAGACACAACTTGAACCCAGTCTGACTTATGGGGAGGTGGGGGCCTTAGGACAACAGAGGAGCTGGAGTCATGCAATAGTAACGTTCCAAGGGAAGAATTATGTAACTGAGTCCCAAGTTGCCCTCCAAGAGGGGTCCTTTTTTACATTAACTAAGTTCTCGAAGTAAACGGTATACTGTAATATACAGAATATATGTGAAGTGATAAACCAACTGCCATGAAGACGTTTAATTAGGCATTGTTTATTTAATTGTTTACACCGACGATGGGTCTCATCAAGATGGATGCTCAATTTATATTTACGATGTTTTCAGATGTATTTGTGATCCAGTAAAATAAAGTCGGCACATGTATAAGCCATTTGCGTGCATGCTTGACTGAGCGATTTGAATTCGCTTGTTTGCTTGTCACTCAGTGTTGGTCTTTAACAACCCGCCCTGACAGATGCTAACTGACTCTTGACGACCTTAAACCTACAGTATGAGCTTACTAGGTCATCATGGGGTCATTATCTTTATTTATGCACATATTTTAGTCAGTCAAAGTTTTAAATGTTTGTTCTATTAGAGGTTTATAGGATTTCCCAAGCGTACATTGTCTGTGTATGACATGCTCTAATGTTATTTTGTCTAGCTTACGATTTCAACCTGTATTGATTTCTGACTTTTTTCTGGTATGTTCCTTGAAAATATTCCATCTCTAACTGCAGGCTATTTTTGACCTCACCTCATGTCCAGATGCTTTTATCCATCCATTGCCAACAAACTCTATTCATCTTTTTTCTTTCTCTCATGCCGATTTACATCTACATTCATTTTACTACTTTATCTATATTTAGACAATTGGGTATTTTTGGTCTACGATTACACCCCCCGGTCTTTCCTTCTCATGTAGCACATAGAGGAAGTGGTGTCCCCCCAGCTGTCTTGGATTTGTCACCATCCCTACTCACTTTTCTCTTCATCCGAGCCTGGGATGTAAAATCTGCAGTGCTCTTCATTCTCAGGGTGTCGATATCATTCTATGTTCACCCTGTCCATCAAGTAGAGACTCCTGGACATGTCCTTCTCCACTTTTTCTCACCATCGATCTAGCCCTGCTCCAGCATCTATCATTTCCTTCCATCCTCCCCAGATTTTCACACTCGCCTACAATATTCTGACTCTCCCACTCTAATATGTTTTTTTCTTCAGCACATCTCTCTCTAACCGTCTATCAAACTCATTTTTGTGCTTCAGTAATAAGATCAGTAGCACAGAATGAGTTGTCTCTGCTCCAGTAACTGCATCAAGTCTGTCTTAACTGGCATGTCTGCCCCTGATGCCTATATCATACTACTGAGACTGGGGTCACTAAGGCTAAGCCCTTTCCGGGGCTAACTCGCACAAAGGCATACAAATACACACTGGCACTCAATTACTGGAAATCAGGGTTTTTCTTCAGGTGCCGTGAGTGATCTTCTCTCACCTGATTCCTTCACTGAGTGAATCAAGGTACTTGCTGACGTTTGAAGGCTCCTGTTATTTGTAGGTATTGTTTTGCCTAGATCAGCTTACTGCAGCATTGAGACTATATTTGAACCTAGGCGTGTTCCTGGCTTTCTCATTTCTAAAGAAGGATGCTCTTGGCAGAATGCAGCACAAATTAAATTTGCTTCTGTTTTTTTCTTAAAGCAGTTATTGTCGATGTGTATTGATTTGTTTGCAATAACTATCCAACCTGAGGCTTTGCTTTAATTTTGGATTTTAGACCACTTATAGCAACAACTGAAAAGAAATCGAATAGAAGTACAGCTCAGTTATCTGCACGGAAAGGATTGGAGCATGTCCAAGGGGGTTGTGGCTGAACAGTCTAGCCATTGGGTGTCTTCATCATTGGGCTTTTAGTGCCAATCCTAAACCAAATCAACATTAGAGGAAAAAAATCATCAATGTCTTACAGCATTATTATTTACATTATGAGATAAGTGGTCCTCTGACAGGTGCATTGTTATGCATCAGTCTTTTTTCCACTTTCACTTTTAATTAGGGCGCATACCAACCAATACTGTCTATGGAGAGACACATCCTGTTCAATGCACCTTTTATTGTAGGTGCCATCAATCAGCAGAAGTTGTAATTGCATTAGTTATAAGAGAGAGAGAGAGAGAGAAACCCAATCTGGCTTAGCCCCACTCTTATCGATACAATGCTTTTGAGATCCTAGCATTGATGAGCCGCCAGTGTGCCCCACTGGTTAAATCAGGCTGCATTTCAATATGCAATCTGGGCTTGTGTGTGATCTGCATAATTAGGAGGAGGAGGTCTCTAGCCTGGGATTTTTCACCTTTTAATTGCTCAATGGTCCATGTTTGCGGTGTTCACACTATCAACACTTAACGTCATGGCAGTACAATGGTTTTACTGACTAGTATCTACAGAATGTAAAAAAAAAATAAAAAATAAATTATACTTACACAAAATACTTGATGGAAATCGCTCATCATTAAATAAATTGAAAGTTTAACATTTTAAAGTTAATATTTGCTTGACCTCACCCACTTAACATTATTAATATTTGCTGTCACCGGAAATCTCCAGCTCCAATTGAAATATAATGACAGCTGGTCGCGTCGCTTTGGCGCCTTGTGTTCTGTCAGTCTGAATTTAAGGTAGCACTCCACAGATAGTCAACAGTCACGGGAAAAAGCAAACTGATCTAAAAACAGACAGTAACAAAGTAAACAATGAGCAGCTATCCATATCTGGTATGTAGCCCTTACGTCTCATGCTAAACATAAGTGTGTACCTATAAATGCCATTACTGACATTACATAGCTGTCCTTTACAAGGGTTTGGTTAACCTTCCTTTGATGTTAGTCCAAAATTGCTGCTGATGCAATGGATGAAAGACGTGGCTGCACCGACATGTTGGCTGCTTTACATTTTCTCCCTCTACTGAACTGACAAACCAAATTTGGCATCAGTCCGTTTTCACTTAATTGGAAGTTTCACTTTACAAGGCAGTTTGGCACACAGCGCTGAAAACAGGTAGTGTTAACAGGTCAAGAGGTCATGAAAGATGTGTGTAATGATGCATCTACATGCACACACAAACACACACCTACTCGCACAGTCAGGCACAACAGTGCAATGATTGACAGTACCAGGCTGTGAAGGCCTGGCTCACAGCCATCGCTTTCTCATCAGCCGACCCGCCTGCCTGCCTGTCTGCCTTCGAACAAATGGAGTTCTCATCCATTAATATAGGAAAGGAAGTGAATATCGGTACAGAGTGCACTATTACACACAGCACACTAATGCTCAATCGATCGCTGGATGTATGTATTGAATCTCTCGGAGTAAAAGTAAGACCACCCGTCTAGGATTCTCATTAGGGTTCGTCCATCAGTTCGTGCATATCATTATCTGGAGACAAGAGAGCTGGATCTTCTGGATCAGCACTAGTGGTCTGATGGCCAGCTAGTCAGCTTGTAGCTGATGTATAGACAGTAGAGGTTGGGGTATGGGTGCAGTAATACATTTAAAAAGTTTGTTTTTAAGTTTCATTAGTAGACATTTATACTTTTTTGTTTTTAATTTATTTTTAATGACATTTCATGTTTGATTTGCTTTTCATTTCTAAACCGTACTTAAAACATTATTTTAAACTCTGGACTGTCCATTTGAAAACCTTTTTTTGGTTATTTTGGTATTGTTAATAGTGACATCATAGGTATTGAAAAGTGACAGGGTGTCGAAAGTTTAACAGTAGTAGTTTCAGGAAGGCATGGGATTAGATTTGTGAATGAAAGCAGAAATATTTCCACCTTAACTCCGTCACATTTTCTTGTTAACATTGCATGACTCTTTAAAGGCACTGTGAAAACAATGATTTAGGTCTTTTCATAAGTGTAAGGCCTGGTGATTTGATTTATGATATGCATGCATGAGCGTGATGATGTCATATAGCGGAAATGAATACTAAGCAAGAATTTTTTCCATCTGTATGGAAAGCAAGGCAGCTATTATTTGGCATAACTGCAGGCCTGGAGAGCAGCTGAACCAAGCGCACTGTTTAGAGTCTGAATGAAGAGTGGCATTTTGAAAATGTTACATGCAAATAGATCGCTCCGCTTCAGGCCCATGCCAGTATGCCACCGATCTGGCTGTAATCGGCTCAGGGATTGGCCACAGCTAATCAATCATCACATCAAAGTATAAAAGGCTGTGAGGCGGTTCCCCTCGGCCCCTTTGAGCAAGAGACGCAAGGAACGCATGTCGAGACCTGACAGCGGGCGTCAGCACGGCAGCCAAACAGGAAATTGAATCTGGAGCATGGAACTGACACACCGGTTGATGGAATTTCTGAAAACAAAATGAGTCCAGGCTGCCAGCGGGTGGAATAGGAGGGAAGGAGTTAAGGAATTTAGTCTATTCCACCCCCCACCACCACCACCACCACCACCCCCCACTGTGTGGCATGGACAGCGCTAGGGAGGAGTACATTTATGACAAGTGGTTAGGGGTCAAACTTGAAACATACCTAGTGACACACATACTCTCCCTCACTGACACACCAATGCGCACACTCGGTTACCTTCAGGTGTCCACATTTAAAACTTTGAAGTTATGCAGATTTTTCTGTAGCTGAATACTAAATGTTGTATACAGTGGAACTAATGCAAATACAATTAATTCGTTCCCATCCCCGGTTGCCTCGCTAATATATGAACATTACACGATATACAGGAATGTTTTTAAAATGAGAACTGTTATAATACAGTACACATGGAGTTAAATCAACATAAAAAGCATTTAAACATAAGAAAACATTTAGTAAACAAAATCAAATGTACCGTTTTGACTTCGGTGTGACGGCGTGAGTGGATGGAGGGGGGTTCAGCGGCATCCCGCTCCATGAGAACGTCAGTCATTGTATAATCGGGAGTAACTTCCCTTATCGGACACTTTCAGATTAAAAACGTGTCCAGTGTGTGTTGTTCACT
>JAOTRQ010000018.1:3509019-3522715 GCA_028565875.1 Hoplisoma paleatum | reverse complement strand
GCCGATTTTCGGGAGAAATGCTGGGAGTCAACGGGTTAAATAATAAGTAAAACTAACCAATACTAGCGACAAAACAATATGTACTTCATTATTTATTACATTCAAACTTCAGATGGGCATCGGGTTGCTCGGGTTGTAAACTACTTACATGTTTAAAGTATGGATGCATGTTGGTGGTGGACGAATTAAAAGTCCCAGAAGTCCTTTGACGAAACGCAGCTTTTTTTTCCCCTGCGACTAGTCAACCAATGGAATTTGGCCGACTAGTAATTTCGGTCGACCAACGAATAATCGATTAATTGCGGTCAGCCCTAGTATTTATTCATTAAAGCTAATTACATGCATGTTTTCTGGACTGTAGGAGGAAACCAGAGCTCAGGGAGAACATTTAAACACTACACAGAAAGAACCCGGACCACCTCACCACCTCAAATCCAGTTCTTTTTTGCAGTGTATTGTATAAGTGTGTATTGTGCAAGTGGAGATGCATTTAGTAGTGCAAAATACAAATTATAATCATTTTTCAACCTAGTACAGCGTTGTCATTTATTGAAATAAAAGTATGTGTAGTAGTAGTATGGCTAAAAGGCAAGTAGTAACATAGATTTTTTTTGCCTGAACTTGGTCCCAAACATCATCACGTGTCATCATAACAGCTCATTTGTATGTTTTGGGGCATTTGTCCATAATTCTACTTGCTCTACCTACTTGAAGGCCCAGTTACATGCATAACATTATTCGAGAAAGGACCTAAACCACCCACATGTGGATCAAATCCAGGACCTTTCTTGCTATGAGGTAACAGTGCTACCCAATTAGCCAGCATGCAGCATGCATTCATGTTTTATTAAATGTATCATGAGAGTGACATATTTTATATTGTTTGAGCTTCAGTGATAAATATTGGTCTAGATAAGATGACCTGCACTAAGACCTACTATTTTATAGGGATCATTGGGTCAATTGTGTTATAGTTGTGTTGAGACACACATACAAACACACAGTCCTATATCACTTTGCTTCACAGTTATTACACCACTGTTGCTAAATTTAACAGGTCATGATGTAATCTTATTTTCCCCCACAAGCGCATTTCAATTTTACACTGTACATGGTGTACAGCATCTCTCTAATACCATCTAATATACCCGGAGTTATGCTTTATATATAGTAAACATTAAAATAAATATTGAAATAGAATGTAATATCTTTGAGTCTATATACATATATATGTGGCATTTGGTCTAGATTAGAGATGTCTGGAGAAAACCTTTATCAGTGAATTCTGTATATTCAACTTTTTAGGGCAATTCTTTTTATCATTACATCATAACAGGAACCCAGTGATTGTATAATAGATAAAGTGTGTACATTTTATGACAAGTGTATAAGCAGGCCTTATAATTCAGTACAATGTGGAAGGCATCACTGCAAAGGCACACCCACACACCCCTAAAAATACACCTCATCTTTTGCATTGCTGTAAAAGGTACTTGTCAAAAAGTTTCCTCATTAGGTTTTTTTTTGTTTGTTTGTTTGTTTCATTTTTGCTACATTTTAAAGTTTTAGATCTTTTAGTTACGTTGCCCATGGGAATAAGTAATTGCCCCTAAAACTAATAACTGGTTTGTGCCAAATGTGAATGAAATTTTGAAAATGACATTTTGCCTGTTTGCAGAATTGTGCTTCATGGGAGCATTTTTAAGCATGACCGGCTAGTGATACTGTACCTCAGTGCTTAGGGTACTGGACTAGTAATCAGAAGGTTGCCTGTTTATTCTTATCATTGTAAAGTTGCCACTGTTGGGCTCACAGTTGCTTACAAACGCGTCCAGTCACAGTTGTAAGTTGCTTTAGATGAAAGTATCGGCCTAATGTCGGCACTGTGGCTTTCTGTGTTGACATTGCATGTTCTCCCCCTGTCTAAGTGGGGTTATTCATGTCTAATCGGATCTTCCCCCACAGTCCCGAAACATGCAGAAAAGGCAAACTGAAGAGGACAAATCACCCATGACTGTTTGGTGTGACTTGCGTGTCGTCACCGTCAAGTTTAAAACATGATGTTAAAATTCTCAATAAATAAAGAAATCTGCCTAATGTTAAAAAATATAAATGATCTGCCGAAATAAGCAGTGTTGTGCCAGTTCACATTAAAATATTCATTAGGTACCAGTGGCCCCGGCCATTCTTACTCTAGTGTAGTTTTTTTATCTGTGAATTTGATAATACTGACTTCATTAAGGAGTTTCAATAATGGAGTAAGCAAAAAGGCAGTTTTATATGTACAACACTGTGAGAGAAAAGTATTCTGCAACATCTGCAACTATAAGCCAAGGTACTTTAAAAAAAAAATAGACTTTGGCGTGCAATCAGTTTACAACATCTGTGCACACAGACACACACATGATAGCAGTCTTGCTGTGGGAGTCAAGATTATACCAAAAGAAGCATGAGAAATCCAGCTGGGAATAGTGGATCAGGGGCAAAGAGAAATAGATTAGAAATAAGATAACGTTAGAGATTGTGTTGCAGAATCTATTTCCTGTTAATGGAAGAATTTATTTGCAGTAGATCAGTCTGGATCAGTCTGTAGTCTTGTGACTTTTCTTTGCATTCTTCCTCACCCTATTCATGACATTCTTTTATCCCTCCCTTTCTTCCATCTGAGATATCATTTCTGCACAGATTGAAACCCGACCTGTATCTTAACCCTCCCTAACACTGTCGGACTGTATCCAGCAGAGTCTGTTCAGACTGACCTCAGCTTAGCAATGAGCTAAGTTTCAGAAACAACAAAGCTATGAAGACGAGGATTCAAACCTTACAGTTAATGCATTGAAAATGCTCAACAAACCAATTTCATGTTACTACAGACCGTGCTCTGGTTCTTGTCATCTTGGATCAGAATTGGTAAACAGGCCCGAAAGGGCTGAGCCAAGTAAAGTTTGATTTTAAAAAAAGTAAAGTCAAATGATTACTGTTTAACTTTGGATGGGTTGATGAATCAAATATTTGTATCATCATGAAATGTATGTAAATGCTTGGTGCTGATGTACAACCCACATGCTTCATCAACTTAGGGTGCAGTTTAAATCATGCATGTTTGTGGTTATATTTAAAACCAGTAAGTTGAGTGGGTTTTAAGTTTGTTTTACGTTTATCCACCACTGATTTTGCTTCCAAGTTGAAAGCTCTACTATTGCCCTACACGAACATAAACACAAGCATCGGTTGGATGTGTTTAAGAATTGGAGGGATTTGTTTTCTGAATGCAACATTCTCACTGTGTAGTTGTGGCTTGTGAGTAGTGGCAAACAAAACCCTATAATCTCGAAAATATGTCTGCTTCTTACAAAACCTGCAAAACTCTCAGTTATATTATGTGATTGTATTCACGGCAAATCTGCTATTTACGTGAGTTTTACGGACTCAAATAACTACATAAATCTAGGTTATCTTTTTGACCTCTTTAGTCGTGTACATTCCTTTTAAATCAATTTTAATGGCCTATAGAGAGGCAGGGGGAACCCAGAGGTCATGCCGTGTTAAATCCGTACTCTGGTTACAAGAACTGCAATACAAACCTAAATACAGAGTAAATAATGATTTTAGTTGTCACAATAAATGCATAGTGGTTATATATTATGAATGAAGAATGTAAATTTAATGACAACTTTCAAATGAAATAAAATCTTCTGAGCTGTTAGGGTTTACTTTGCGATGTCAATATTCTTGTAGTAGAGATTTTGGAAGAAGTTTGTTTGTCTTGTAATCGGATAATTGTGAATCAGATCAATAAACCTGGTGCATGAAACTGTATATCATTTTTAAGCATTACATGAATGTACAGCATGAATATGTCCTGGTGTACAATATTATTTATGTGTTATGTATTAGGTGCACTTATCTAGTCTGAAGGCGGCACGGTGGCTGAGTGGTTAGCACTGTCGCCTCATAGCTAGAAGTCCCGGGTTTGCACGTTCTTCCCGTGTCAGCGTGGGTTTCCTCCAGGTACTCCTATGGTAAAATGGTAAAATTGTCCTGTAGTTTCACAAGGTCCCTGTAGCGATATGGGGTTGGAGAAAGACCTGGCAACCTAGTCCGTAAAAATATAATTGCTGAGTAACTCTGGGGATCGGTAGCGGTCCACAGAGTGACCCAAGAGTCGGATATGACTGAAACGGGTAAATACATTCATAAGTCTAGTCTGAAATGTTTGGAGAAAATAAGAGAAACACAAACCCATTAATTAAAACAGGAATTTTAAACCCGTGTTTTATGCCCACTGTACATTTGTTGATTATTTTAAAAGCTAAACATACCGTATAAATTCATTTAGCACTCATAGTTACTCTGTAAATAGTAAATTTGACCTCACAGACAAAATGTTGTTTAGGTGGACCATCAATTGTAATTTTTCTTTAGTGGTTTTATGACTTACAGCGTCACTTACATAACAGTGTAAACATATTAAATATGTTAAGAATTGTCTTTATTATTTTCGCTTCATAATTTCAGTTTTCTGTATTGTGTTCTGAAATCGACTGGACTGAATTTCATTATTGAAGTAATAAAATTATGTATTTTATGTAAAGCTTTTGAAGTGTGCAGGTACTGAAAAGACACAGAACTAACTCATTAGGAACAGGCCAAGGGGTGATTTACAATGGCATCAGTCCTTCTAAGTGAGTACAATAAGATGCAAACTGAAACCATAATGCTTCAGACTTCCTGGGGCCTGGTGGCATCAATCGAAGTATATAATTGCATAAATTCTGGAGAGGTTATTGTTGATCCTGGTCTAAAGTATATTTAATCCTAGTGTATTTGCAGTCATGTCCGTAAGCTCCATTGTTGGCTGATATATGTAATACACTCTGTGCAGTTTTTTACAAACTTGATCCCACACAAATGGCAGCCAGAGAGAGTTGGGAGAGCGAGATTGACTCATGACCTTTGCGCTTCCGATACAGATAAGAAAAGGATCAGTGGACAACTGGTGGTTGTCTATCATTGGGCCTCGCCCAGCTCTGTATATGTGATAGCAGCAGGATTCCGCCTGGCCAAAGCATCAGTGATAATAAAATCATTGGGAGGCAGATGGCTTGGGGCTGGGCCACTACCTTCTAAGAAGATTTATGGTAAAACAGTGTGGATAAAATGCTGACATGTTCAGTAAAAGATTTCTTGCAAAGCAGTGCAGTTTATCAAATACTGAAAAAAGTGAAGATGCAACAGTACTTCTAGATTTAGCTTTCATTTTTCATCCACATCATGCTTTACTGGGACTTCTCCCTTATCCTCTTTCCTCCTCCCATACATTCCCAAAAAGGTACTCCCTCACTTAGACCACCGTACACACATTTTCATTCTCGTTCATTTGAAAGTGGCTGCTCTCCAGCCACCAACAACAGCTGAGCAGTCAGAAAATGTTGGGCGGCAATGTTACACAGAGAGACAAGCAGCTGCCTCCAGAGAACACTGCTCAGAGCTCGCAGTGACAGAGAGAGGGGGGATAATTTATTTAAACTTAAAAAATTCCATTTGCATTGGGAAAAGCACAGCAAGCCAGAGCTGGGGAGAAAATGCGAGTGAGAAAGGGGAAAGACAGAAAATGAAAACTGTTGCATTTGGATGCATCAGGCATTTCCCTTAGGAGATGTAGACAACTGAAGATGGGGCAGTAAAGTAAGTCTGAAGAAAGATGTCCGGACACAAGCACACTAAATCATACTGCACATCTATTTCATAAACCCTGCATATTCCCGGGAGGGAGAAAAAGCCAAAACAAATGTGTTAATAACATGCAAAATTGACGAGAAGCTTGGATTGAGCACAGCGGAACTCGGGTGCTATGTGACACCTCAACACCTGCTGTGCTTCTGTACTGTCACCAAAGCATGTTTTACAGTGTAAATCTCATCCTGTGTAAATTAATCTGTACATCATTTGCTATCAGTCTATGATTTAATTCATTTTGTTATTCATCTTCAGTTCTCAGTAAATGAGCATCCAGGTGGAGCAGTGGGGTTTCCTCTGTAAAATTAGAATGAAGTAAGAAAATGCACTTTTGTGACCATTGCTGCACTCAGATGCGTAAACAAGTGCACTGTAGTGCTGTTCTCAGACCCCAATGGTAGCGAAAGATCATTTGTTCAACAGGATGCTAGTTACAGTAGAACTTAAGCCAACACAACCTTTGGTTGTAAGCAAGAAATGCACTTACTAGATTTAAGTTTCATACTTGTGTGCAGTTGTTTTTGTTGTTTGGTTTTTGACCATAACTTTTGCCATATTTAGCAGTCAAATAACATATTTATTCAAATTTACAAAAACATCGTAGTGGCCACCATGCTATTGCCCCAGGATGCTAATGTCTTATCATCCTGGGGCAATGGCATGGTGGCCACTACTGTTCCTTCAAAGCAACTGTGGAATTTGCACAAGATGCAGTCAGGTTAATTATTCAGTGATTGAACTTTTGTGTCTGTGTAGTCAACACAAACAAATATCTTCACAGAACAATTATTAAGAGACACCACTAATCTGTTCAGTAGTCAGAGCACACATTCTGTCTGTGGGTCAAGCGCCAACATTACAGGACTGAGACACTCTTGCCGTGACCTTCACGTCCCAAAATGGCAGTAGTGCTAGTCACACATGCCTAATGAAAAAAATCAATCACTCAGTGCTCGGTCACTTTCCACTTTGGTAAATGGAAAACCAAGAAGTTTATTCATTGGAGAAGCAAAACACCATTAACTGATGTATCGGTTCAGCTACATCTGTATTAATGGCTTCATTAAAAACTCAAAGGAAGAAAATGTCATTGTGAGAGAGTCAGTAAAAGTGGGTCAGAGCTAATGTAGATTAACACATACTGGTTTAAATCGTACACACAGAGCAACATAAAGATGATGTAATATACAGAAATGAAAAAAGTCTGATACACTCTAATTCCCAGAATGAGTCTCGTTTTGGCAAAACCGATCTAATCAACAGTTACCAAACTGTAGCACTGCGAGTCCCCATCCAATAAGCCTGTTCAGCACAAGCTAATTTTAATCAAAAAAACAACAACATTATAGAACCTGTCTGTAGTACTCATCGTCAGTGTCAGAGCAAATCTAATAAAGGGACACGTAGCTACTGCAAGAAAAGAAATAAAAGGATAAGAGGAGTGTAGCTGTATGGAGAAATGATTTTTTTTATCTGTCTGATCTGATTTTTAACTCAAACCAAACAATGTGAACTAGATCCATGTGGACATAGTGTGAACAATTTCACACGGACAGAAAACAGAGCTCAGGACTAATCTGGGATACTCGGGCTGGAAGTGTCTGCTGTATAAACAACTCTATTTCAAAACTATAATAGCACTGCTTTCTTACTCTTTTTCTACATTAACACAAATTGTTTTTACAATGTATTGTACTTCAAAAAAAAGTTAATGTATTGAACGGACACAAATGGATACAAATAAAACATGGCATACAAATAGATACTTACTCTATATGGTGCTCTCGTCCACTGTATGTTTTTATTTCACTGCTTTCTAGATCTAAATAAATGAGATCTAAATGAATAACCTTTTGTGTGGAATTTTCCGACACGTGTAAAACTGATGCATTGACTTTGGGTACTTGAGTGGTTGCCAGATGGGGGCTAAGATAGATAGCAGGGGTGTTTGCTCTCTCGCTGCAGCGGTAAATAAACATGTACCCTAGTGAACAGAGATAGAGACGCTTTTATGTCGGCATGTTTGCACTCCTGCTGGAGTTGTGCTGGAGGTGAGCCATCATTGCCATAGTCTCCCCGCCTGCTGGGGAACAGTGGGTCATTCAGACCCGGAGAGGGTCTACTCAGGACAGGGTCAGAGGCACACTTGTATATGCACACTCATGGAGAGTTACTGCCCCGAGTAAGGTTAAGTATTTGATTCTGAGAAGGGGTTTTCTTAAAGCAGTCTGTTGTTTGTTGTTCAGTTGGCTAATGTTTAATCTGAAAATATTTAATTCTCACAGAAACCTGCTGAGAACATCATTTGCAGCTCCCAGTGGCACCAAGTTGATCTTACTCCTATTTCTCTCTTATGAAAGCAATGAATCCCTTGAAAAATGTTTTCTCTGCAATTTCCCAAGCTGGTGCTCTTAAGCTTACCCAGGAAAATAAGGGTTACTTGTTTCTTTTTAAATACACTCGGAAGAGCTAAAGAAAGATGTTCCAGGTCCAGATTTAATTTACGTCTACTAAAGTAGATTTTAGTAACTTTAAGACTGGAAATAGCTGTTAATGTTGCTATAGAATTCATGGAGTAGGTGGACATGATGTGGATTTCCACTGGATCTTTCTAGAAATAGGGAAACGGAGTGAGGGAACTAATATGCCATGGTTTTAATTGACTTTCTCCAAATGGCTTGAGGATTGGCGTTTATTTTGATCTACTATGTCATTTTATATATTATGTATCTGTATTCAGAATCTACAAAGACAGGTGTATTATCTTAAGTTATTTTATTGTTAGTAGTCGTAGTAGTATTTATTTTGCTATCATTATGAAACTGGTGTTTACAGATTGTCTTAGTAACAAGGATGTTCTGTCTAAGGGTGTCGAGCGTTTCACTCATAAGTGTTCTAAGTGTGAGTGTGATACTTAAATGTTATTTCTAAATCTAATGTGATGATTGTTTAGCTTCAGGCATTTGGTTTGGTTCTCGCGTTTAAGCTTTTGAATTACTACATTTGAAATTACACTACCAAATCATGTTTGTTAAATAAGGGGTCATTTTAGTGGTGTGAAGTTATGTGTTAACACAATTGACATCAGAACTAGTACTCTGGTCCATCTTTCATGCTCATTAACTCCATGTGGGTCAACCGATTTTTCACACTCTTCTCTCACTAGTCACCCCAGAGTGGCACTGTCACAAAGGTGCAGGGTTTCGATTCTCCAGCTTACTCTCAGAAATGCTAAAAGGTTGCCAGGGACAACAGCTTGAGGCAGGGATGGTGGCTTGCCCAGATCAAAATGTCTCTCATTGAAGCTGTGGTTCGAGCAGTGCCAGTGCAGCTCTCTATAGACTACAAAGCACTCTTTCTACTGTGTAGGGAAAGCTTCTGTTAGTGCTGATGCTGGGCCTCTGTCACTTTCTTTCACAGGTTTGACTACCAGGAGCTGCTCCACAACTCCACCTTCTGCCTAGTTCCGCGTGGACGACGCTTGGGATCCTTTCGGTTTCTTGAATCTTTGCAGGTATGATATTTGTACCAGTTCGTTTGGACGAATGCATCAATCAACCGTGTTGGCGTCCACTGTCTTTGTTCATTTTGCAAAAGAGCTGCAAGAATAATTTTACATACAGATATTGGCATGTTTTGCTGACCCAAATTATGCCCACACATACTTGCCAACTTAGTACTTCTGTAGCAATTAGCACACTTTGTAAATGGCTTGGAGTGGTTTTGAAAGGTGATTTTAATTATATAAGTTTTCCTTTTTTGCAGTAGTTCTATGTTGGCTATGTAGTCTTGACCAGCAACGTTCTATGGCGCTCAGGTAGAACATTTTACCAAGTTTGTGTTCTCAACAATAACACCAAATTATCAATCCAAATAACTCAATATATTAACTGTGACTTTAACTTAATATTCAAACCAATATACTAGTATAGAATATTCAACATAGCAAAAGCAGATAATACAAATGACTGTGCTGTTTAAACCCTAAAGCCTTAGTAAAGATTTATCAATGTATTCATTAAAAATGCATGATGTATTCTTGCATTAGGCACCTACATGAAATATTTAGTAGCAAATACAGAACTAAAGCAAACATCAAACACTGAATATCACTGTTCAACTTTTGACATGATCTATTTCTTTAATTGTGATCTGAGACAGTATGGTTAATAAAAATGTTATCCACCTCATGGTTGGTGAAACTCATTCATTTCGGATCTCGGAGTTTTCTAGATAAATTATTAGACGGTGAGTGGAACAAAAACTTTGAATGCATATATTCTTAGCTCTTCTGGCAAAGTGTATAAATGGGCCGGAAGCTTGCTCGTGGTGCCTTCAGCCATGCTGAATAGACAAATCCACAAAGAGTGAGTTTTGGCAGTCTGCTTTGCCCTCACAGTAACTCCAACTCATACTGGTCCTTTTCTGTGAATCCATCTTTACTCCCACAATTCCTCGCACCTCTCATTAAGCTTTTCTTTTTGTGTGTGCCAGCCAGCCAAAAAAGAAGAAACTGCCAATTATTGGTGAAATTATATGTGGAACGCTTTAGAAAGTCCTCCAACACTCCCTTTATTCCACAAAACACATACACACTATCTAAACTCTGCTCGTCTTCTTTCCTTCTAATACCAAACTCACTTTTCCTGGCACAGTCACACTCAGACGTAAACATGAAACGTTTTTCGACCAGACAAGTGCAGCGGTATACCACTTATCCAGGTTCAACAAAGAGTGAGACACAGATACTGACTTAATAGAAAAACACAACCAAAAGCTATGTCTCATAACTTTACTCATGTACTTTCTACATCACTTTCTTACATAGCTGACTCATTAGCAAAAAAATGTTTGGGTTGAGCACAACCACTGATGCACCTTTGCTTTCACCGCTGCTTCTTTAGGCCATCCAAAATGGTAGAAATAAGATGGTGCAATATCTGGACTATAAGCTCTCTCAGAATCTCAGTCGCTCGTTTCCTCCCTTCCTGACCTTTTTAAATCTTCCTATATAAGCATGAAATTCTCTGTGTTCACTTAACAAACCAACACGGATACGTTTGACAAACTTACTCTGTGTAAACCTGTGGCAGTTTATATACTCTTTACAACCACAAATAAGATACCAACTACACTCCTGCATAGATTAGCATTCATATTGCTGCTCTTTCTGCAAAGTGGAGGGCGGAAGCTATGGCTATAAGGGACTGGCCATCGACTAGCTGCTTATTGGCTATTGCCAAAAAAAAAAGGAATCATGAATCGCCACTTATTGGTCCCTTGCAGTGTCGTGGGTTGTCACCAAAAAAAGTGCAATCATTTATATATACAGCTATAGATATATACAGTATAAGGCTTAGGGGGTAGATTCAGGGTTAAGCGGACGCTACATACACTGATCTCCTGAAGCCTTTCCCTTCTATTTCTTCTCTATGCCTTCCTATCATGCAAAGCCAGGCTATGGTGGTAGTGAAAAGTGCAGAAGTAATGTGTGACCCATCGCAATCATTCAGGGATTAAGTCCCATTCTGGCCAAAATGAGTTATTGATATAAAGCTGTTTTCTCAACTGTCTAAAATTATAAATGATTCCATTCAGCCAAATTGTGATTTAATCACTAATGTGATGTTGTGGGTCTTATATGTGTAAAGAACTCACAATTTTCAGTTACATAATTTCATAAAAAATGCCAAAAATCACATAATTTGACAAAAGGGAAAGAAAAACAAAATCTCTTCTTTTAATTAATGCCATTAAAGTTGTGATATTGGTGCATTTTAATTACACAGTATGTGTGTTTATTATTTTTAAAAATAGGTATCATAAATAAGATCATTAGCTCTGTTAATACACACATTTTAATACTAATACACCCGTGTGAAGCTTTAATACACTGAAGAGAATTTTTTTTACAATTGCTTATAAGAAACAAATGAGTACCAGTCCATGCTCTTATATGCTCTCTTATATCTTATTATAACTCCTATTATCTCATAATATCATTGGAGCTTATCCAGCAATTTCCTAAGCCATTTTTTTCTGCCATTCCCAACCAGAGACTAGTTTAGTCTTTTGAAACGTGGCTGCATGAAATAGATGGCCACGTTTCTTCACAGGACTCGGTGACCGTATTTACAGTAACCAGTTAATCAAAGCAAAACTCGATTCATTTATTTATTCTTATGTTAAGATGGATACAGTGGTTCTGATTATATCGAGTAACTATTGGGTACATACTGGAAATTCACCATGACGGCCCATCACATGCTTACTAATTCAATTTAAAGTATCCAGTTTACCTACCAACTTATTCACAAGAGGCAAATGGAAACTAAATTGCCCAGACCAAAAAAGTCAGGTTATATTTATTTATATGGTCCAATGTCAGTGGGAATAGTTTCAAAGTAACAACTTCCACGAAGAAAATAACCCAGAGGAGCAAGCCAATAGAAACAGTGGCAAGGAAAAACTAAAAAAAATACTACAGGGAAGAATTCTTGTGAGGAATCAGACTCGACAGGGACATAATCTCCTTGGGTGGCCTCCTTGGGTGGCCTAAAGAATCATTTAATAGAATTCAAATTAAATGATATATTAAATTTGATGTCAATTCATTCTGGCTTTTAACAAATAAAAGCATAAAGGTTAATGTCCTTCAGTTTTGTCAGTAGTTTAGACATTGGTGTGCAGTAACTGTAGATTCACATCCAGCAGTCTAGAAGTAATGACAGTGTTGCAGTTGCCGGCTTAAGCCTCAGGTGGGTAAAAGGGATCATAAAGGTCAAATGCCTTCCTACATCAGCACACACCTCCTCCACTTTCAATTAACCTGAGTGATCATATGTAAGAGGTAGAACAATGGCACATCACCACAAATCTCTATGGATGTAAAGCCCCAAGCTATGTTCACTTGTTTGAAGTTTGGCTGGAACTTTATACTAACATTAATTAAAAGGCTCAATCGTTCTACGTTATAAGCAGCACACAGATAGAAGGAGGGCATAAATATGTCTGTCATCTATCTGTCCGTCCATCCTACCCGTGAATACCCTTCATATCGCCATCCCTACACTCTGAGCTGGATACATCATGTATGTGCATAATTCTGAACCAGCTCAGTCAGTCGCTCCTTTAAATTCCACCATTTTAAAATGCATTTTGACCATGTCGCTGTTCACCATTTTGGACTGTAAACTCAATACTGACCACAGGATTACCAGAAGTGTACGTCACCGTTTGTAAACAGTATATTACATTTTCTAAGTTGCAACAAAATTCTGTCCGTTATGGGAACAGGAATGCATGCCAGAATTATTATTTCTGAGATTACGTCATTTTTATTTGTTTAACCGATTTGAATACATGTTCTATATAAAGTGTTCTTAAAACATTTAAACTCACTTTGGCTTTCTTTAGGCCGCGTGTATCCCAGTGTTGCTGAGCAATGGCTGGGAGCTGCCCTTTTCTGATGTCATCCAGTGGAACCAAGCTGTCATCGAGGGCGACGAGAGGTTGCTGCTACAAGTAAATACAAAAAATCCAGACTGTTATTAACAGCAGTCATTAAATAACCTTTGATTCACTTATCTTGTTTTCAGAATGGATAGTATATCCAACTCAAATGTGTATTCAGCCCATTAAATATGTTTACAGTATACAGTTTTTTACAGTTTTCTATTTGGGTTTTTAATGCACATGTTCAAAATTTGCCAAAAAGTGGTGGATAGAAAACCGACTACTGTCATTTTCATATACAGTATAACGTATTAACCAGAGTATAAGCCGCACTTTTTTCCAAAATTTCGAACATAAAAAACTGCGGTGCGGCTTATTTGCGCAACCGATTAATTTTCAGTTGTAACAGAAACTTCGAATCTAGCGCACATTTATAACACAACATGTTATGATGCACATTTATAACAAAACATGTTATGATGCACATTTATAACACAACATG
>JAOTRQ010000018.1:3489185-3499632 GCA_028565875.1 Hoplisoma paleatum | reverse complement strand
AGAAGTCCTTTGACGAAACGCAGCTTTTTTTTCCCCCTGCGACTAGTCGACCAATGGAATTTGGCCGACTAGTAATTGTTTCGGTCGACCAACGAATAATCGATTAATTGCGGTCAGCCCTAGTAAACACTCAATCTAAACAAGCTTCTAAGTCTGTTCAAATGATTAGATTATTGGAAATGGAGAAGGCATTCTCCCTGTATCCATCCATGTATCCATCCAGTTTTCGGGATGCAATGTGTGGTGTAAATCTGTGACGGGTGTAAAATATTTCCTGATGATCTTTTGTAGGTGTCATCACACATCGAGTTCTTCTCAGTCTTTGGACTCATTCTCACCCATGCAGCTAGTGTTCAGGGTCCAGGTGAAAAATACAGTGAATAATGATCACTTTGTAATCTTTAATTACATAAAAAATTAATCACCATCCTCTTTGTTTTTACTTTTATAAACAGATTGCTAATTAAACTTGTAAATCTTAAGTGAACTTAATTGTGTGGGCTGAGATGTTCATTGCCACACCATTGCGAGTAGCAGATTATCATCCCAGGCCGAAATAAAGAAAACAGGGTGCACCAGGACGGGCCTCTGGTGTAAAAACCATGCCAAACCAAAAGTACTGTTTCATTGCATAATAAAGAATGGCCATTTTTTCTTAAAATAAGGTTTGTGAATGAAATAACGCAGAAATTAGGCTCACCCGGTCTGTAGTATTTGTCCATGATGGACAAGGTGAGGAAAGCTCCATATCCATGTGCAGCAAATGGGGCTTTAGCCAGAGCTGACAGATAGTCCATGTAGTACAGTGATGGACCATCGGTTTCATCATAACCTGCCAAAAGCAGGTTCACATGGTACGGAGTCTGAAGGAGAAACCAGAGTATATCAGTTAAAAAGAAGCCAAGATGGCAAAAAGTAACAAAAAAAGGAACCTTAAATTATGATGTAAATTTAAAGTTAGACTGAATTCTCACTACAATCTTAAACACTGTTTTTAATTACCAAGTCCTATTCCAAACTGAAGCGAAGCTGCATTATCAACATTAAAACCAGTGTTAAGGAGCGAGAGAGCGTAAGGTGTGAAGCAGCCAAAACCGAAGAGAAAGCGAGTGGGGGTGTCGAGCGGTCTTAAGGGTCGCTGGTGTCACCAGCAGTGTGACATCTGCTGGAAGACGGCACCCCCGCTGCTTAGAGCGCCTACCCACCTCCCTCTCTCCTTTCTCCTCACAGTCTCCCACACTCGCCCGACGCCCTGGAGCTGCGCCAGGTCTCATTAAAACTTCTTTTGCTTCCTCTACCTTTCACTAAACTTTGCTCATCTACAACTGCTTTACACTTCGCCTTTGCTTTCCTACTGCTCCAAACAGCATTCTGAGTTCATACCTGTGCCAAAGTCTGAATATATTACCCGATCACCTGGCATCACCACAGCGCTCTAGACAAAGGCTGCATCTTATATGCTGTTCCGGTGCTACAGACGCAGATCAAATCAGATCTGGGTCTCTGCCTCCAAACTCTCAAGGGTACGTTTGGGAGTGTAAGTGTTAGAAGCTTGGCATGTTGCTATCCTTGCAGAAACCTGGTACGGGGCCAAGGCTGCTTGAAAGGGCAGGTAATCGGAGATCTCAAGGGGTGCTAAAACACCCATTCGCTCTTAACAACACCTGTTTCATAACAGCCCATCTGAGTTCCTAACACAAAAGCAATTCTGTCATCTTTCCCAAGAGGACAGGTTATTAAATATTGCCCAACCTGCCCACAAATGCCCAGAAGCTCTCAATGCTATACATCGAGCTATGGATTCTGATGTAAAATAGCTGCGGGACAGGGATGAAGGGCATGTTTCACTTTCTTGTAATGTATTCCAATTTCTATAGATGCCTTTACTCCATGCCTAGGGCCACAGTCTACTAAATACTGGCAGCTTTCCACATCTGCTCTTCGAATTGTTCAACTGTGGCAGTACCTTGCAATATGGTGACAGTAATTATTTGTGTCTAGGGATGCAGCTATGATGCTGTAAGGCAAGTGTGCCAGACTGTTTGGGCTGCACAAAATTCTATTTAATAATGCATTCTCAAAACGAGATTTAGAACAGCAAGTTCAATCTCGGTGTTAAATAATCAGGAACAAATATAAGATTAATACAAAGGAATCTTGACTTAAATGAAACTGTCTTTGTTACAAGACTATACTATGTTACAAATACAAGCAAATTGTCCCTAAAATCTTTATCTTCTATAAACAAAAATAAACATCACACATCAAATGTCATTTTTCATACATCAGAAAAACACTATCCGCTGTCTGAATGTTCATTCACTGGGATGTGTTCTAAAACTTGCCGTGCTCTTAGTTGTCTTACTGCCTAGATAGTAAGCAACCTAAGTAAACATGGTTTTGCTACAAACCTTTATACAAATAAAACATCCATAAAACATTATTTACTTTTGAACACAACTTGGCTAGATGGCATTACTGTTGCCTCACAGCAAGAAGGTCACGGCTTAGGTCCCCAAGACCGGGTCCGTTCTATGCGGAGTTTGCATGTTCTTCCGGTGCGTGCATGAATAAATTTTTCTCAGTTTAAAAACATGCAGAAGCAGTAAGGAGAAGATGCAAAATTGTGCATAAGTGTGTTTGGTTTAATGCACCTTAAATAATGAATAATCGTTTGGAATCATGAATGTAACAAAGTGTAATGTAACGATACTGTGTAACACCCATAATACAAGGAGAAACCAGTACACGTTAGAATTACTAACATATTCCAATAATCATTTAAGTATGCAATACTATAAACACACTAGCAGAGCATACTTGCAGCAAACAAAAATAAGATGCATTTCCTTTCTCTGATTTCCTTTTGGGTGGAGTATTCTCTACTACAGTTTTTTTTCATTCTGTATCTGTCTGAGGGAGCTGAAAGCCTCCAGGGGTTCCCTCTAGGCCCAGTTGTTTTTTTTCTAAAGTCTGGTCCAGGCAGCATGCGCATTTCCCTGTACCTTTCTGAAATCACTATGGGATTACAGCCCCCATGGAGAAGTGTGTTCAGTATTATAATAAAACTTATGCAAGACAAAGACGCAACATATTCTTTTTATCCTGAAATATTGCCATTCTAGGCTGTTACTTACCAAAAACTAGATGTGCTACATTCGGATTTACCTACTAGCTGATATGTTGTCAATAAAAGACCAGCCAGAATGGAAAATAAATCATTTTTTAAAACTATCGTTTTATTACCTGACCACACCCGATCATATATAGTATGCACCTGAGGAAAGGGTTATACGCAGATACTAGAGGCAATTCTTTAACCATGCACCAGTACTCCAGTTAAAGCATGTTGATCTGGGAACATGGCACGGTGCCCCCAAGGCTTACTCCTCCCCCTTGGGAACCCTCTCGTTCTGCAGCCCCTCCCGAAGACAAAGCTTCTAATTGTTTTTTGTAATTATTTTTACCTTCTGCTATTGTGACAAGCAGCAGCTACACCTTCCTAACAAATTAACAGACAAGCTAGCAGACAACAGGGCCACAATATAGACATGCCTTATACGCAGATGGGTGCACACCCACACTGAATGGGGCCATCTGAGATGAGCAGAATCATGCTGCAGATCAGTCACAGGTGCAACAGACCCTTGAGACCTTGTTCACACCTTACGCTTACAACGTATTGACATCTGTCTATGATCACCATCAACACGGCCTCAATGACTCACAGCACGCCATTAACAATGTAGATCCGCCAACCCAGCATGAGTAAGATTTACAGATTCGTTTGCTAATAAAAAGTTCAATCACAGGGGTGAAGCTGAATCAATTTACACTCTCAGGTTGCCAGAAATGTATACATTCTGTAAATAAAACCTGCATGCATTGTGTCTAGCAATCAAAGTAGTTACAGGATTATATAATCAATATATATACCTACACTCAGATTGGCTATTTTGAAACCTCTCGCTTCTAAGAGCATTAGTCATTTTAACAATTTCTTGCTCCTGTTTAAAAACAAGCATTTATAGGCATTTTACCACATCCAAAAAAGCTGGGTTGCAGGACCCTTTTCTTGACATACAACTATGGAGGTAGATAGATGTTTAGCCGGCGTGTGTGTTTGATATTCAGTGTGTAGTACTGCTATGGCCGCATTTGGTAATGTATGGCTATATATCTAAAAAACAAACAACAAATGCAAAAATGATACACACCCTGCTGCGCAAATAATCTGCAAGATTCTTCCGGGTGAAGTTAGCGGCAGCTGCTGGACTGAGTTCATATCCTAAAAGAAACAGGTTAAGGTTTTTTGGGGGAAAGTGTTATGACTTGATGTACAATTTACAATTAAAAGGTGAAACAGACGTCATAAACTTTCGTTCAGTTCAGACAGTCCAGAACTGTATGCAATACTGGGCTGATAATGGATTGTTTCATTAATGAAAATGTATTGGTTAAAAGCTTTTTACATTTACAAAATTTAGCAGACACTATTACACAAAGAAAGTACCAGTTTTGATAGAAAACTATGAAATCAACTTTAATTAAACGCCAAGTTCAAAAAGATTAAAAGTGACAATATGGCAGTTGAGGAAAAAAATCATAAACGAAATTGTGATATTTACCATTTCTCATTTTGTAGAGCTGAACATTTTTCTGAATGTACTCTGCAAATTGTACCGTGTCTCCAGCCTCGCCGACACACAACAACAGGATTTTTTCACTCAGTTTGAACATCTTGTCATGGTCTACAGAGGGGAAATTCAACATGTACACAGTCACATTTCATACTTCAGATTTACAGAAGATTAAGATAAGATCAGATCTTTTATTTCCCACGAGGCAGCATACAAAACAATATAAAATTCTAAAGAACAAGGTTAAGTTTCAAAATCACTTTCAAAATCAAGGACAGTGCAGATACTTTAGCATTTTCAGGCATTGTATAGTGAATTTCACGAATGAAATAAAACTTGGTTTTGCATACCATTTGCATAAATAAATAACTTTGTTTATCATTTTTTAAATATATCCCCTATTTTTTTACGAGCAGTGAATATTGCACAAGGCACGAAATGAAAAATACAGAATTTATTTATACACTAATAGACTATATACACTTTTTACAATTTTGATAAGTAATTGTTAAATGTGCCGGTTAGATCCTGACAGGAGAAGGAAGAATAGAACTACAGTCTCCTTCGAGCATGGCAGCTGGCTCTGTCACATACAGTATTCTGAAACATGCATTCAACTGAAAACACATAATGCTGATTTACTTTTTATACTTTGATGATTGTAATTTCGATAATCACTGTGATTGTGATTGGCATGTGTGTAAATTTAGGTTCGTTGAACTACTTTCTCTTTATGTTTAGTATCGACAATAACACTTCAGGTACAAGGTCATACTGCTGCAGTACATGCTGAACGTAAACCGACTCGCTCTTGCTGTTAATTAGTGCAGTAACACATATTTAGAGGGCACACTAGAGGGCAGCAGTGAGCACACACGACTAGCACGATGGGCAGCCCTAGCCACCGGTGCCCGTAGAAGCAGTTAGGGGTTAGGTGGCTTGCTCAAGGGCACTTCAGTCGTCATCTATGGACCACCACGAAGCCACGGCTACAAGCTGTGATGTCATAATAAAATATTATCTTTGGTGTTATACGAATCTCCAAATTTTGTTCGAACATTGCTGGATTTTTATTAAACAATTTGCTTCTTTTCAACAAAGCCTTCCTTTAAACTGTCAAGCTATTATAAACGGTTACACAATTACAGTTGCAGATTGTTAAGAAAAGTAAATTGTGTTTCAGTCAAATCTTCAGCGATATAATAAAAAGCAAACTCACTTTCTTATTCTAATAACACAAAAATATTTATTTCATTTGATAACAAGCAGACACAATTACTTTCACTTTCGAAAAAGCTTTTGCTATCTCATCTAGCTTCTAGTTACACAAGATCGAAAGCAGTAAAAAAAAGCAGCACAACTATTGTCTCACATTTCTTAAATGTTATAAATCACTATAAAAACTACTAATAACCAGTAACTTGAATAATTAATGCACTGAAGGAAATCTGGTCTGCGCACTAAAGTGCACCGACACCAGACTCAGATACACTAGCATAGCTCCAAAGGACTTTATAGTTATCCTGCGTGGTGTATCCATCATTAATTGTAAAATATAAAACATGTATTAAGTTATTTCTTGTATTTCTAGAAAATATTCCAAACTGACTTCTTTTTATTAGCAAAGTGGTTAAGCTAACGCCAAGCCGGTGTGCTAACAACACGGCTAAGTTTGCATGCTAACGCTAAGCTCCAGTAAATCTTACCTCGTTTCATCTGAATGATGCTGCTGGCGGCCACGTTATCAGACGCAACCAGCACAAAATCCGGCCCCTGAATTCCGATCAAATATTCCATGTTCCGCAAACGAAATCAATTCCACCACTGAAATGTGGATTAGAGGAATATGAACGGACACACTGAGAAATTACACAGCAAAAGTTCAGCACGTCGGCGCGCTCTTCGTGCGTCATCAAAAATGGCACCGACGAAGCTTAAGAGTCACGTGATTAAAAAAAATATCATGACAGAAATAGTTTTGCGTTCACAAATGTACATATATATTATATATACATGTGTATTTACAAAAACATTGTGACCTAAATCAGTTTTAAAGACAAGAAACTTGATAAAAAGTTAAATTGCGTTAAATTAAGTTTACCTTCCAGGCTTCCAACTACAACCTTCCAAATTATTCGGTTGTAGTGGTGAAAAAGAACCCATCAGTTATATGACAAGAAATTTAAAAGGTCTGTATTGAGATGGGAAAATCTGTTGGATAAAACTTAACTTTATTATTTATTAACTTTATTTGCAGCACTCCATAAATAAAGACTTGAGTGTCTATCTAAAACCCCTATCAAAATGTAATAATAAGAAGGGATCATTGAGCATTTTAACATCATGTTTTAAACCCTAGGTCATATAAATGACAGGAAACGGTCACTCATCACACGTTTCAAACAATACAGTCACATCAAACACAATCATAGATGATTTGGTCTCTTTAATTTGCATGTTTTTGGACTGTGGGAAAAAACAGACACAGAGAGAACATGCAAATTCCCCACAGAAAGCCCCTGGGCCGAGCCGGGAATCAAACTCGGGAGTGTTAACCACTAAGCCACCGTGCCACCCTAATTGTTTTTAATAATTTGGTGTTTAATATGCAATTGACTACTGGGATGGGATTCATATGAAAGCAGAGATAAGAGAGTCTGTGTCATAATAATTAAGTTTCAGTTTTCTTTTTTTCTTTTTTCTTACTCTCGGCTTTTGTCACTTGTTCAGCCCGACTGCTTTGTTAGAACTTACAATTTGCATTCAGATTAATTATCTAATTACCGACAAATGTCCAGCGGCTACCTCACACTCCAACTCGTCATTTCAATGCCTGTAATTATTTTAATCATTTACTTTCATCTGGAGCATTCCTGCTACACTTTTGTGTTTAGAGGCCATTCTAAATTACCCTGCCAAGACACTCATCCCTTAGTTTCACAAGACACACACACTGGCCGATGGGGAAATGATCCTGACAGCATCATAAAAACCTGGAGATTTGCTGGGTTTTATTCATTCTAATTTCTGTCTGCTGCTTTTTATTCAACTGTGTTCACACTAACTCTCAACATCCCTGTTAACAGCACACTTTTTAAAAATTCCTTCTTTCTGTTGCTCTCACTTTCTCCTCACAAACACCCCCACCACTTGTACTTCCTCTCACTACCCTTTTATCACAAGCACACACAGGAATCGCCTTGGGCCGCTCTGCACTGACTGCTAATACACTCACAAACAGACACTATGACACAAATCTCTGCCCAGCAATCAGAATATCTGTTCAGACAATCTGCTCAGTAAATGTATATACATCTCAGTGTTGTATTTATTCAATCTGCTATCACATTGTTCACAGTTGCATCTGGTTCATGTCCATCAGTTTATTGTAGGGTCAAATCATACTCTTTGTGCTCCCTCGTAGCCTTAAACCAAACAAATTACCCATAAAATTTCTGGCAAATGTTATTGTCCGATCCCAAATGATAGTGTAAATAGGATTCAAGTTCATTTCATTTGGAGTTTCTCTTATGTAACATGCAAGTGTTTACTGTTATTAATTTTTATCCATAATTTATGGTGACTATCAGATGCAATTATTTCGAAAAATGGTTTTGATTTGTTTATATTTGTATACATAGCATCCGTTTAAAACTTTATATAAAAACTATAAAACTTTAAAATAACCAATTAAATCACCATTCACTACACTGGAAAAGTTAAGACACATTTTAGGACACAGTTGGAGGTTGATTTCTGCTCGAACAAAGAGGACTAATAAATAATTGTTGATTGACAAAGCACATCAGTGGGGCTAAAGATCATCTCATAATAACTGGAGGGAAAATAACCATACATGGATAACATGGGTATTTTACTTGAGTATTCGTTGCACTTATTACACACACTAAGAGGCATTTTAGTAGTCAGTAAGCTTTTGCAATTTGCAATCTGGAAGTGAAGATCAACCTCAAAATTTAGAAAGCTCATTTCACCCCTGTGCTTATTTATACACAAATTATTTCTCTACATTTAACCCAACCCGTGCTGTAAACACACACATTTACACACACTAGCGAACACACCATAAGGTTCACATATGCCGCGCTTTAAGGCAGCCCTAACCATGGCGCCCTGAGAGAGCACATCAGTCATGGCTTGTTGACTCTGAAAGTCAAACTGGCAACTTTCTGATCACAAGCCCAGTACTCTAACCACCAGTGTGTGTTCACTAGTGTATGTAAATGTGTTTAACTGCACAGATTGGATTAAATGTGGAGAAGTATTTCCTTTTTAAAGCAAAGTGGTAAAAATGCCAGGATTTGAGTTTTTATAATATGTTAAATGTTTTGTTAATTCGATTCAAATAAAACTAAATTGGCACAGTAGTATAAATAGCCTACACAGTACAAAAACATGACAGTGTTACATTGTCGTGTTCTGCAGGGGGTTCTTAATTAAGTTTGGGGTAATTCATTTAATAGTAATAAAAAAAAGAAATGCAAACATTTAGAAGCATTCAACTGAACAATTACATCCATTTTATAAAAAAAAGTTAAATTTTATTTTTCAAATACATAAAAATATTAGTGCTTTAGGACCACATTGTATATGGAGTGGCTAAATACAATAGCTTCTAGTGGTCAAGAAAGCACAATAGGTGAGATAAGTAGTCTAGCGTGGTTGGTTTCTGCAGTTTTTTTTAATCCAGCTCCAATATGGCACTTCTATAAGTATTGGGGATTATAGACATAGCCTTAGGGTAGAGTTTGTTAAAGTGAAGCAGGTTTTAAACTAAGATTAAAAATTGTGGGACAGGATAGCTTAATGATATTCATGAGCTGTTGTCTCAATGCCACACAGAGCCACAAATCCAGAGATTGTGGCCTGGTGATAATAAATTGTGTTAAATTATAAAGCAACACTTAATCATAGAGAACATTAGCGACGATGCAAAGATGGTGCTATGTGTTGTTACTAGTGATTCAGCTTCATTCAGCAAAGTGGGCTGTTTACTTCTCCAAATGTCAACCGTCATAATAAATAATAGTGGCAGTATCAGGGGAACAGTCAGGGATCAAGTGTTAAGAGCGTGTTTAACGTAGCAATATAAGAATTTGCATCGTTGAAGGAGCAGCGCCGGTGTCAGCTGGATCGATTAATGGCTGATTTCACGCCAGCAAGGCCGCTATTGTTTGCGCCTGTCGCCGTTTAGCGGCACTTTTGCTGCTCCTTGAGCAACAGAGGGCACGGAAAGCACGGGCACGTGAGAGACCATTTCATCCGGACAAAAAAAAGCAAGTTAAATGCAACTGACAGCCTCTGAAAAAATTCCTAGGAGCAGCTGTGCGAATTTGACATAGGCGGCTTTCCCTCCGCCCGTCTCCTCCTCCTGCATGGAGCGCCGCTTTGAACCCCCGGTGCTCGACACACGCACCTGCCGCTTCGAGGCGCGCCTTCACCGGGCCACAGATTAAGCGGGGGGCGGGAAAAGCCAGACCCCCACGAGCTCCTGTGAAAACAAGCCTTAATGCGTGAAAGAGCCCCCTATTCAGCCCCTATTGTTTATCACGTTTTTATGGCAAAACATGGCCATTATGAGGTTGCAAGATTTACATGGGACTCCATAGACTGGGATAATCCTTTTAAGCAATGAACGAATGAAAGTTTAAACCCGCTGTTTTCATATTTATTAGCTGGTTAATGCAAACGAGGCAGCTGAAGGCAGACCAACGAACAGGCTGTTTTATTTAAACCTGCAATGCACAGCACACTGAGCTGAGCAGCTGAGATGTCAACCCGTGTAC
>JAOTRQ010000018.1:3473176-3489085 GCA_028565875.1 Hoplisoma paleatum | reverse complement strand
TTGAGCAAGACCCTTAACCCTGTCTGCTCATTGTAAGTCGCTTTGGATAAAAGCGTCGGCTAAATGCAATGTTATGTAATCAGTCATAGACCATTTTGCACTGTGGGAGACCATCTTGCTGTGAGGTGATTGTGAGATGACAAATTAAAAACAAAGTGCCTTTTGGCTATAGGAAGTGTGGCCATGGTAAAAATAAAATAAACAACATGATTTACATAAGGCAAATGACGTGTGTGTGTGTGTAAAAAAAAAAGAAAAAAGAAGAAAAAAAAAAAAAATTTTACCTCAGGACTAAGGAAAAGAACAAATATTTGAATATAACTACCTTGGATGCTGATCCAAGGAAACTGGGTCTGAAGAAGCAAGGCGAGGGCGAACGGAATACAGCTGATGAAAGACCTTTGCTTGTAGCTCGGCTCACCGGCTGATATGATGGCAGCGTCGAACTCGTCAAGTCAAAGCTGCTGTTGTGACTGTTTTCTTTCGTTATAGATAGTGCGTCCTCATCTACAGAACCTACAACACCAGCATTATATAAAACGACAGAACACTAGATGAACTATGGAACAAAGCAACACGTCGAATGAAAATGTTTTCACTTACCCATTTTGCTGTCATTTTCTTGACAGGCTTGCTCAGACTGCCGCACACCATCGCTTTAAAAAGAAAGAGAAAAAAACATTAAAACTTAGAAGATACAGACTTCTACATTTATACAATTCCAACACACAAGCTAACACACCCTGTTCTAGAGCAGGAGTTTCCGGCAAACAGCATCAGAGTTCCATCGGCATCTGGGGTGGGAGAAGGACTTTTAAAAATGGGAAAACAAGGCCTTAAGGATTTCTTTCCTTGGTTAGCATCCTCTTCATCTCCGTCATCAGCCTTTCCTCCCTGTTCGTCATCATTTCCACCTAACAACTCATCAACTCCCTGTCAAAAGTAAGTAACGAAGAGAAATTAACGGAGAACAAATGACAATAAAAGCATGTTAAACTTATACACATTATAAGTTATCACCTATGGGCTCAAAGGCTATGGTAGCATGCACACACACAAAAGAAAACTTGGATACCTCTTCATCCTCTGACTCGGACAGGTCTTCTTCCTCCTCCTCCTCCTCGCAATCTTCATTGTCCAGTCGATGGAGAGCAGCCCTGCGTTCTCTTTCTTCCTGCCGACGCACAGCCATGGCCTGCTGCAGCCGAGACTTCAGTAAAACCAGTTTCTCACCTGAAAAATTTGTAGCAACAGTCAGAAATTGTGCATCGGTAAACAAGCAGTCAGGTTGACAAGCAAATAGAAAAAACTCTTCATCTGGCTTGGTTTTCTCTCCTATCCTAACTTGAAAGATTATAACAAAATCATATATGAAATCTAACCGTTAACGTACCTGGCTTAGTATGAACAGGCTTTTCTTCTTCCTTGTGGACAGTGACGGTAATGGATTCTGCATGCAGCTCCTCCTGACCAGAATCACTTTTGTCTTTTCTCACAACGTTCACGTGCAGTGACCGCTCTCCTTTTGAGTGTGTGACAGGTTGGACGTGCTTGAAAAAGCGTTCTTTAAGAGCTTCCAGAGCTGCATCACAAACACACACTCAACATCGAAGCAATTCAAATGTATAAAATGATATGAACACAATCTCTCTACATATGAAGACCTCTAACTCAAACCTAACTCCAACATGTGGGCAGTGCAGAATCCATCTGTTCACATACACAATGGGCATTCATATGAGGCGCTGCATTGTCAATAAAGATCCATATCCTGATCAAAACATCCCTTAACACCGTGCAAGGACGACGAGTGGAGAGCTAGTGTGTTTACTGAAAGGGAACATGGGTGGCAGAGGAAAAACACTGTTCAGCCCTACCTGGCTTGGTTAAAAAAAAAAAGTCAAAGGTACTGAACATCTGAACAAAAACTTAGCTTAGCTGTGAGAACAGCAAGGCATAAATCACTAATTGGCCAATATACATCCTGTTATGATCTTGAGCTGTTTTGCTTTTACAGGATCTGGATTAAATTTGTAATGGTGATGGATGGAATCCTAAATTTCGTTTTCCATCAGAAAATACTGACTGAGAATCTCCACTCATTACTGAGATAAAGCGTCAGCGTAAATGAGCTGTGACGATAAAGGAGGCGACGCACAAAAACAAACAGACGGCTGAATGGCTCAAAAGCAAAACTTTACATCATAACTTAAATCATTTTGAGACGATCTTAATCATCTTGTGTATTTGTGATTAAGCAAATCTGTGCCTTTGAAAATTATGTGAAACTGTTTTGGTCAGTAAAACACTTTCTCACCTGGATTTGCATGTGAAGGCTCTAGCTGGACAAAAGCCCCATCATGAGCACTTAACTTTGCTACCGGAGGAGGTACCAAACCTAGTTCACGCAGTCTAGCCATCTTATCCTTCTTAGGTTTAGACAAGACCGGTTCCAGATTTGAAACTGTAGAGCCTTCTAATGCATATTCTGTCCCAGCCGCCGTCTGCTGAGCCAGTGGCACCTTTTGTTCTTCATGTGGGGATTTGACCATCTCAGTAACCTTCACAAACTGAATAGCACTGGCCTCTTCTATTATCTCAGCGTTTGTATCGATAACTGTTTGGACTTCAGTTTCAACAGCAGCCTTTTCCTCCCCTTCATCACAATCCTCTTTTTGTTGACTAGCACTGTCTGGAATTGGTTCACCCACATCGGCCAACTGGTCTGAGGATTGCTGTGGTGCCTCAGTTTCTTTGTTTTTGTTGAATGGTGAAGCAGATGTTTCCAGCAAACTGGCCTGATATTTGGCAGATCTAAAATTGGAGAAACAAATACGAACAAATGGATACAACAATTTTTTAAGGCATGTATACAAATCTTCACAAACCCACTACCGTTTAAGATTTACATCACAGAGCTCATTAAATTACGTTAACTCCTTGGACTGATTGATCTCCCATTTCAGCACATTGATTTTTTGCAAGACTTTGTTGATAAATATTTATTTTTATATTAATCCACAATATTTTAAATGGCAGAAGTTGACACAAATAATGTCCTTTCTAGGCATTTCCTGGTTAGATTGTATTGCACATTCAGCTGCAATCATGAGCATGTTTATGTCAACATAATGACCAAAATGTAAAAGTGACAATTGAATAGAATGACAAATATACCTACTTCAACAACGCCATAGCGGGTACATCAGGGCGAACTCTTCTCTTGAAGAACTGGTCTAAGCCTTTGGGCTCTGGCATATGGTATGGAAGGCCAATATTGGACTCTGAAAGGGGAAAAAATGTTTCAATAAAAAAATTGTATTAATTTTTGAAAAAAGTTGTAGGTGTTATTCCTACATAAAGCGAACCTCTAACAAGTCTCTGACTCTCGCTGTGAAGTTGCTTCATTGCCTCCTTACTAGCCTTGGCAGCTTTTCTCTCCTGAGAACAACCAATTCCACAGTCAATAACACAAAAAAATATTGTATATAAAAACAAACTAGAGCAGTCAATTGTTTTACCTTACGATGAGGTTTGTCTTCCTGTTCATGCTCCACATCAGAGTCAACTGAATATTTCGGCTTTAAAAAGAATAACGATTACTTTATATATAAAGTTAATTTTATACACTTAAGAAACCAAACATCTGAGCACTCCTGAAAAAGCATTCACGGGCTGGCCAGTTTATTCTCACTCTATGGTTTGGTCATTTTGGCAAAAATACACCCCAAACAGCTAAGATAGGCAAATATTGATTTGACAGGACGAGAAATAGAAGGCATAATATAACTTGAGTTTCCTTCCTCACCTTTTGCTTGGCCTTCTGTTTTACAGCAGCTCTGATGGCATCCAGAGACTCCTCTTCTTCAATCTCTAATTCTTCCTCAGACCCACCATCCAGCTGAGCGTCAAATAGATCATTATCTCCCAGCATGCAGCCACTGTCATTGAGAGGCTTTGGTGATGTAGACTCCGATTCCTGAAAAAAAAAACTCTATTCAGTATTGATTCCATTTTACATACATTATTTAAAATCCAAATGTGACCCACTTCAACAGTGTTGGTTTTCCTTTTGTATTGGTTGACTGTGGCAGCTTTGCGCTTTCCCTTCTCTTTGCGTCGCTGCGATTTGTCTCTCTTTTTAGTTTCTTCCTTAGGTTTGCTTTGCAGCCCACCTACTTCTGGCTCGCTCTCATCGCTGTCTACAGCAATCCTCTTCATCTTCTTTTTTTTAATTTGTATATTCTCACTGCTCCGACTATCATCCACACTTGATTCCTCCAAGACCAGAGCTTCTGGCATACCAGACACAACCTCCTCTCCATCGTCGTCACTATCTTGGAGTACCTTCCGAGACCGTGGCTTTCGGGTCATAACGATTTCTTCATCTGAATCTACAGCTTTAAATGTTGAAACAAGATGGAACCACACAGTCAGAGTTTGAAAGGATAAGCTGGCGGAAGTGTCCATGTGTATTGATTTACAGTCATAATACGTATTCTGTAAAGTTTTATTAGCATCATCATCCATTACCTCCTTGAGCCTCAGTGCCAGTGGTGGTTTCAGTCATAACCTCAGTGGGTGAGCCTACACCACTGTCCGAGTCACATTCTGCTTTGGGGTTCTCTACAAGAACATCAGCAGCCTGGTGGTACAAAAGATGTGTCAAGTTTTTTTTAAACACCTGGTAAATCATTTTTGCAATAATAAAAAGCATTCTTTTTATAC
Source organism: Hoplisoma paleatum (assembly GCA_028565875.1). Lineage (NCBI taxonomy): Eukaryota > Metazoa > Chordata > Actinopteri > Siluriformes > Callichthyidae > Hoplisoma > Hoplisoma paleatum. Next base: position 3,484,357 of record JAOTRQ010000018.1, on the reverse strand, counting down.
TAAATTTAGTTTAGTGCTTGCAAGTGTAGCATCAGTAACTGGTAACTAAAGTAACTGGTAATCATGGGACGCAGCGTCATCGTCTTAAATAACAAATGATTAAGATTTACAACTTTACACACCCTGATTATTTGTTATTTTAAAACAATTATATTGATTATACTACTATTATATTGATTATAACTACTATGGGTTAACTAAACAGTGTCTTGCTCTTTAGGATATGATGTATATACATTCTAATTACACACGAAACATTTAAGTCTTATACATTTTAAAACACTCATAAAGATTATATTAAAAGATTTTTAGTTTCACAATTATCCTTATTTGTATGAGCCATGACAACCGCCAAGTTAAGAAAGAAATCATTCAGAAGTAGCTTAAGAGTTATAATTATGTTTATTCCACACTTTGGTGCCCAAATGTACCATTTCATAAAGCTAAAAAATGGAACTGTATGAATAAACATAGTAATGTATTTCTGGGTGACTTTTTAAAACCAGAATTAACATCATAACAATACATCCAAGACACAAACAACAGCTATCCAGCTAACGTTAGGAACTACCAAAACGAACCAGTCCTCAATCCCTATCAAATAATGCTGGATTTTAAATTCTCACAGGCATAACAAGGACAGAAACCAACAGTAAAATAAACAAGAGCACAAATACATAAACCCACTACGTCGTTAAACCTTCTGAAGGTTCGTGTGCACGTAATAAACACAGATAGCCTAGCTACTTTTGTTAGCAGCAGTCAGGAAGATTAGCCGTTTCTAAATGCGCGGGGTTCTGACGTGGTTCTACATTACACATGAATAAAAACACACATTCATATTTAGCAAACTCTATTAAATATAAACCGAATTTAAATTCTGACTGTTTAAACAAAGGTCCGCGTCGTCAGTTCATATTTACCCTCTCGGAAAGAAGCAAGCTCATCTTTTGTGCGGTGAAGCTATTCGGTCCAAAACCTCATTAAATTCACCAATTTAAAAACGAACCAAGTTAAAGCACGACGACTCTGATAAAAGTAAGATGTGTTAGTTTCGTAAAATAACACTGACTATAATACTGGGGATAAACATAATTGTATATTGTAGTAAGATATAACACTAGCCTCCCGCCTGAACGGCGTAAGAAATTAAACTTCAAGCTTTCGCGCGCACAACTGAAAGCTCCTCGTCTTCTGTCAGGACGTCACTCAAGATTCAGCTCACTGATTGGTTCCGGCTTTGCTGAGCCCTTTAAGAACGCACCGATTGGCTAACAGGTCCAATGGCTGTGTTTCAAATCAAAAACATTACCTAACTATAGGGAGTAAAATTAGTGACCATTTCAACGAATGGTGTGACTACTACTTTGACACACTTCTTAGCAAATAGAATGTGTTTTGAGACTCGAAATTTTGAACCACAAAAATACCACTACCATAATTTCTATGTAGTTTTAAACGTAGTAGAAAGTATGGTGAAATTGTAACTTGACCTTTTTAGATAATAAAAAAAATTATTCAGGGTTATTCGTGAGTAAACATACTATAAATCACATGTGTCGAACTCAAGACTCGGGGGTCAAATGTTGACCTGCCATGTCATTTAATGTGGCCTTAAATGAAGAGCTTTAATGAAGCCAAGTATAACTGACTTGGTTACATTTGTACTGTCTTACAGTTACATCTGGCCCTTTGAGGGCAACCATTATGCTGATGTGGCCCTCTGTACAAATGAGTTTGTCACCCCTGCTATAGATGTAGAAATGACATCGGGTCAGGGAAGGAAGCTTGAACTTTCAGGGGAAACACACAGAGACAGGGAGAACATGCAACCTCCAAACAGAACAATATCAGACCGGTCAATCATCTTACCATGCAACTTAGCTGCATCAAGTTTTTTGATTTACTTTTATGTAAAGAGAAATGTATTATGATCCACATATTTAGAAAAAAATGTGTTTTCGGTATCAAAACCCATAAACTCTACTAACAGCTGTACATATGTGACATCTGCCACGACACGGGGTTGCAACAGTGTGCACGTCATGAACGAGCACATGTGTTATGGTATCATGTATTTCATGCAGAGCTTGTATCTGCATGTAATATATGAGCTTTAAGATAGATAGACCGATAGATAGACTGATAGATAAGATAGATAGACTGATAGATAAGATAGATAGACTGATAGATAAGATAGATAGATAGATAGATAGACTGATAAATAAGATAGATAGACCGATAGATAGACATGATTCACAGTGTGTGTTGTCTGTCTTGACACAGGTTGTCAGGCCCGCTAGTTGTCCAGATTTGCTTTGTATGTAAAATGTATAAGGTGGCACGTATAAGCAGCCACAAAAGATGGTTAAACATATGAATCATGAAAGAGCAACAAATACTGATACGTTTCCAAACAAATCGAAGTGTAATTAATAGAACAAGTACTTTTTTGTATATGTTTTACTATGTCGACATGACTGTAAGTAACACACGTGACAGGAAACAGTCATTCACCACACAATTATCCATAACACAGTTATGGATCATTTTGTATCTTCAGTTTTGTTGTCACTGTCGTGAGGCGACAGTGCTAACCACAAAACCACCGTGCCACTAGGGCGCCATTTAAAACGCAGTAAGGTTGACGAACCTATTTACTAGCGTGTGCTCAATTGCGCTTGCGCACTGAGGCGTAGCCATTCGGACGCATGCGCAGTTACAAATCCAATGGCTCCTCTTTAAATCACACCGAAGACGAGGCAGCGAGCAGATCGAGCACTAGCTACGCATCCTTCAAGTTCTTAAATTAGCCCTATTAAGCTTCGAGATACCGCCCCCAATTTCAGTGTCGGTACGGAGCCGCCAGGCCGGGACAGAGACGGAGAGAGAGCCCTCGGCCATGGAAGCGCTCGGACCCGGTAAGCGGTGAAGTGAACTCGCGGCGGCCGGGAAGAGGGCAGCTGAGGCTGGCGGAGCGGCTGACTGGGGGCCGCGGCGCCTAGCTTAGGCTGCTACTTTCTCTAGGCCTTAGCACCACGCATCAAAACAAACGCACCATGAGCTGCGACTTTGTACCAAAAAGAACTGAGACGTCTGTTTACACTTTGAATGGCGTCGAAAAACAAGGCGTATAATTAGAAAGCCAACAAGTGTGTGTGTGCGCGTGTGTGTGAGTGGCGCATGGGCTGTTGTTTATTGTGTACAAACGCAGCGAACGCACACAGGCAGCAGTGCGGAAGATGGCACGACATTGTGACGATAATTGGAATTTAACCTAGAAAAAAGACTTTCGTTCTGCTCTGTCCTGTGTGTGTTGTGATAAAAATCTGGCTGCTTTTTATAACTATAATGTTAAAGCTTTTGAATGTATTGGATGTATTATTGAACAGTGGTTTGGTCCAAAAATTATAGACATTTAGCACGAGAAACTGAGGACATTTTGCTAATTGGCTTTTTAAAACTGGAGTATTTGTGCTTTTGTATTTTTATTTTGGCGATGGCTATGCTGTGAAATAATTGGTGACAGGTTCTACCCGACACTTCAACATTTAGTGGACATAACGACACCTGTACAAAGCCAGCAGACAGGACATAACGACACGGAGACTTGGCATTACAATCACCTCCTGCGTTCTACACAAAGCCTTTGTTAGGACTGAAATGAATATACAGTGTTGTACAATTTTGAAATGATGGTTGTTTGTTTAACTAGTACACACTCCTTTGTTTGAGAAAATATGAGGAATACAGTACAACACAAGCAGCCTCAGTACGATTGGTATTATGTGATGGTGTTCATCACACATTCGTGCATATGTGATTAAAGCAGAATATGTTAACAAAAAAATTAGTGTATTTTTAAAAACATTTCCTAGTAACAGCAGATCCTTAGGTGCCCTTTATAAGCACCCCCTGCCTGTGGCACTTTGTTCTATATCTCTTTGTCCTCATAACTGGATTCAGTTTTCTGCCATGTTTGATTATACTGGCAGTTACCAATCTGAAAGCTCTATAATACAAAAGACACAATATGGCTAAAAGTAATTGGACACCTGACCATGAACTTGTTGGCCATTTTAGTTCAAGTAGTGTTGATTTGCAAATAGTAATTTGTAAAGACTTAACAGCAGCTTCTGATATGATTTTTATAAAGAATCTCTGTAGGAATTTGTGCTCCAAGTCAAAATAATGTTTGGCAGAATGGGCAGTGATGTTTGTTAATTAATCTTTAGGTACATTCCGGGCTTTTCATACTCTCTTCCATGACTATCTCGCATAGAAATGAACAAGAGATGGTCTTTAATTAAGTGTCATTTCTATGTATAGTTTGCTTTGTTTGTCTGGTTTATTTAAAAACATGCTTTTTAGGTTTAGGTCAGTGGATTGGAATTTCCATTGAGAAGGTTTGGAACTGTGGCAATCAGTAATTTGCGAAACCCAGGTTGTGGCAGTGTGTGCCAAAGCACTAGTTTTCCCCCCGTGAATATAGAAACTGTTTCAGTAACATTTTAGATAATTTCAAGCCAATATATTTGTGATTAGAACATAGGGAAAAAGGTCTTGCTTTGACCTTTTAAATCCACAAAACTCACATTTTCTGTTACTGGGAGAATCTTGTATTGTACACAGATTATTTCAGTTTAACAGCAGTGGTATTCATATTCAAACATAAAGGATTTTTTTAAGCTATTGCCAATTGATAAATATGTCACATGGATTTTATGTCGTTTGTAATTAGTTTTCACATTTTAATCAATATCTATGGGGGAGTAGATGTGCCTTTTCACATTTTTACCCCAGTGAAGCATAAATTGACGATGATTGCTCACTAATTTTCCCTAAGAATTTAGTTGTTAGTTGTGGACACAGTTAGTTAGGACATGTTAGTTAGGACACAAAGCAAAGTTATATTTGTATCAGTGATCTCTAAGTCAGCATGCAGCTATTCAGCATCCTGACAGTGATGTAAACAATGGCTTTTAGTCTGTATCTGGTGCTCTGTAAAGTAGAATTGTGTACACCCATAATACATTTGCATACAACAGCGAACATTTACAATTAATAAGTTTGCTTAAACAGTTGTTGTTTGTGTATCTTATCAGATGATCATCACGTTCAGTCAGGAAAAAAATATAATTGCTGCTAACCCTACTTGCATTCCTTGTGCAAGTTTAGTGTCAATCACTGTTTAGAATCAAGTCATTATTTATTCATTTATTCATAGTAAATAATAACTTATGAGATACCTTTAAGATAAATTTGGCCCACTTTATAAGGCTTGTTGCTGTAATTTTACCCTGTAGAAATATAAATTGTTTGTTTGTTAAATATCGATTTATATTGTCATTATTCCAGTTTTTGTTTTTTTGTTACTTTGCTTTTGTTTCATGATATTTTGTTGTCTGTTGTCTATTTGATTTCCCTAATTGGCACTGTAACTGTTTATTAAGCATGTTGTTAAGCTGCTAAATTAGCTATTAAACATCATTTAACCATCTAATTAATGTACATGAAAACAACCGCAAAATTAAAACATGGTTTAATAGTTTATTAAATTCAGTATAATTAACATTTGTTTATTTACTAATTAAAGCTGGTGAATAAAAACCATTCCCAGTCTGTCAGAACGTGGTGTTTGTACATGTGTATGCACAAACACATGTGCATGTGTATCATGCCGTGGTCACGTTGACTATATGGTTGGCCTACTGATGTATCTACTAACATGTAAACTTGGTATGCGCCTGTATGATGATGCAAGTTGTTTTAGCCTAATACTAAACTCATCATGTTCTATTTTAATTGACTTAAGACCCATACCCAACTTTTGTTTTTTAAACATCTTAATGTATGTGAAGTACTTTCCAGCTTTCCAAAAAGGGATCATGTTTCAGGCCAATGAGAAACAATGCTCTTAGTGCTAGAGGAATAGTTGTATCATTGCCTTTTTCCCCCCATCAGCATACAAAAAAAATGTAGTGGATAGCACTGTCGCTGCACAGCAAATCCTGGGTCCCTGCACAGCAAAAGTCCTGGGTTGAATCCCCCTAACTGGTCCCGGTCATGTATGCATGCTCTCCACATGTCTTCGTGGGTTTAAACAGATGTGTGTAGTAACACCAAGTGATAATACTTATTTGTTACAGTACTTTAAAACCTTTACTCCACTACATTTTCTAAAGACTAATGTGTTGCTGCGACTCACTTTCTGTATCCAAATTTGTTGCTCATTATGCACAATGAAACGAGACATTTGGTAGTTTTTGCACGGCCGTAACAAACTGCAAGCGATCAGATGTGATGAATCTGTGATCTGTAAAAAGATCATTCAATGTAAAGAATTGAACGAGTAAATGTGTTAACTAAGACTAATCAAAGTGTTAACATCTGTATCCTAATATCCTTTGAACTATAATGCAGATCGTCACCGTTTAGGTAAATGTTTAGGTAAAAAAGAGTGGACATTAGTCTTGAACTGCTTAATTGACAACACTGGCATTATCTCTGTTTGGAGACGAGATGCACTATGCTCAGTATTGGTTAAAGAAGTCACTGACATGATGTTTTACTGCATTCGGGCAAGTTTATTTTGTATCTTTCTTTCTTAAAAGTGCATTGGAAATGATTTAGCGTTGGTGTGGAGACCAGCCTGAATTTATGAAATGCGAAGAATTATACAATGACATTACTAAGTGCTGTTCTGAAATTGACGATATTGAGAAAAGGTGTAAACCGTTTAATTACATACCTGCTTGATTTGCATTCAAAAGCATTCACAGTGATTTTCCCACTATCTGCTTGCTAAAATAAGACCCTGTTTTATGCTGTACTTAATTGTTTACCCTGCACAGTTGTGTTGTGTACTGAGTAATGTGATTAATATCATTTGGCTAGCTGCCAGTTCTGATTATTGCTGGGTCAACTCCAGTGACCTTAAAGTAGTACAGAATCACAAGTGCTACGTGCTTTAAGTCATCAGACGCTTGTCGAAAGTTTGGCTTGGAATTCTTCTTCATGGCTTAATTCATGGAAAACGGTTAAGCCTACAGGCCATTCTCTCTTCCCACCTCCTTCCTCACTCCGCCATCGACCAGCCAGATGATATAAACGCAAAAAGGATAAATTTTTAGGGATAGTGTTCGACTGCCCCTGGCACTAAAACTTGACAACCCAATCAGGAGTGGGTTTAGTGTCTGGATATGGTGAGAAATAATTATATACATCCAGCATGATTGATGCCAGTTATTTGTTAATGCACATTAACGCTCTTCAACTTTTGCTTTTCGATGTACAGTAAAGAATGTATATTTCCCTTTCTGAAACCGGTCTGAAATTGATTCTGTATAGGATTAGGATGTGGCCCCATGGCTAAGTGGGTAGCACTGTCGCCTCGCAGTAAAACGGTACTGAGTTTGATCCTCAAGTAAAGACATTTGTATTTTTTCTGTATGGAAGTTGCATGTTCTTTTTTGTGTTTGTATAGGTTTCCTCCCATAGTCCAAATACATTCTAATGGAGTAGTGTCATTAACGTACAATATGAGGTGTAAGTTTTTAGTAAACTTTAAGTTTAATTATCTTGCTTTTTTCTGTGGCTTTGTTGATTGCATATTGTAGCCACTTTTGGTGACAAATTTAAAATTAACGCCGCCTTGTGTGCACTGGTTTGTAAGCAGTGTGAGTTTGTGGAGGTGATAGGTTTTGTTGTACATAAAATTACTTCTTTGAAGAGGCTTCATATAACTGGATTTAGAGGCACGCCATTGAACATCACAATTTCCCAAACTGCAGCTTGTGTTAATCGGAGCACATACAAACATGAGGGGTCTTAAACTAGCATCCTGTAATAAACACACATTCTTTTCACCCCAATCTTCACTTTGGGTCCACACTGTACAGGTTGAATAAATGCCATAACAGGCAATCAAAATTATTTGATTGTCATTATTTTGTATGTAGAGAGAGATGGCAAATCAGGTGTAAGAAAATATATATAAAGTAATAAATTATTTTATTATCACAAATGTGTTTTTTCTCTTGCAGGCCCGCCTGCCCCTACCTCCCTTTTTCAGCCACCACGCCGGCCTGGCTTGGGCACGGTGGGGAAGCCGATTCGCCTGCTGGCGAATCACTTCCAGGTGCAGATCCCCAAAATCGATGTCTATCATTATGACATTGAAATCAAGCCGGAGAAACGTCCCCGGCGAGTCAACAGGTAAGAGGTGCCGATGCTTAGCATGGATGAAGAACAATGTAATGTTTTATTATCTTATGTTTTACATTGCCTCTTTTGTTTGTTGTTGTGCAGAGAGGTGGTGGACACCATGGTGAGACATTTCAAGATGCAGATCTTTGGGGACCGGCAGCCTGGATATGATGGCAAAAGGAATATGTACACGGCTCATCCACTGCCCATCGGGAGGGACCGGGTAAGTTCTAAATCTAGTCTGAATAAGATATGGGTGCTGGCAATACTGAGGTTATGAAAACAGAATCAAAATACAAAAGAAACAAGGATTTGATGCTTAAAACGTTATTGTGAAATCATAACTATATAAACTATACTGCTATAGTTTATATAAACTATATTATGTGTAATGCTGCTGCAGTTTATCTTTCTGGGGGTATTTCAGGTCGATTTGGAAGTAACTCTGCCGGGTGAGGGAAAGGATCAGACCTTTAAGGTGTCTCTGCAGTGGGTGTCAGTGGTCAGTTTACAGATGCTTCTGGAGGCTTTGTCCGGTCACCTGAATGAGGTCCCAGAAGATTCTGTTCAGGCCCTGGATGTCATTACACGCCATCTTCCTTCCATGAGGTAAGTTTGGGTTACGCATGGTGGATTGTTAAATAAATAAAAAATTTGGATTAATATGTCCTGCAAATTTAAACAACGTGGACCAGAGGTAATGCTCATGTCATGAAAATAATTAAGGTTTAAGAATATACTGTTTGAAGTTTGTGCTCCAAGTTGAAACTCCCCACGTAGCTGGACGGCTCAGCTGAGCAGAAGCACCCAGCTGTCATAACTGAAAACAGCCTGGAGTATGTTAATTTTGCTATAGGAACTAGTTATGAAGGATAAAATCATTACTCATTACATGAAATCTTTTCTCAGTTGTGTCTCTCTATTTAGATTCCAGTTTTGAATCACAAGGAACATATCTTGTAGTAGAATGTGTTTGTACTGTTATGCCCCAGACATCAACAAACTGCTACTTGTTTAACCGCTGTTTGCATGAATTTAAGTCAAGCGCTTCAGACCATATGGCATGAAGTGTGTTTAAAAGTACAGAGAAGCTTTGCTTTGCTCCATCCAATTTCAGATCCTGGAAAATGGAATTCCTAGTGCCTGTTAGAAGGGATCCTAGGCCTGTAATTGATAAATTCTCTTCTTGTTTTTGTCTCTAAATGATTGACTTTTGCAGGAAGGCTCATCGCTCTAACTTTGTTCTGGGTCTAATGTAATATTTACACTTTTGTTGTATAACACGAGTTACAGGTGTGACATCTTGTAACTACAAGTGTTTACTCACACTGACTGTATTTAGTTCGTTCAGCACTCTGACCTGCACACATTATAACTTGCAGCGATCTCAATAGGATGATTTATTTATTACAAATATTTTATATTAGTTGTCCAGGGTTGCCTAGTCTGGCTTGAGTTCTGTGCAACATAGATAATTGCATCATGTATTTGAAGAGTTGATCATGAGCTGGCTTTGGAATAATTTAATTTGGGAGATTTTAACATATCTTACACCTTTTTACATTAATTACAGAAAACCATGCACAATTTAGTATCTTTAATTCACCTCACATGTTTTTGGACTATTGGAGGAAACCAAAGCACCCAGAATAAACCCACGCAGACATGGAAAGATCATGCTCACCCTACACAGAAAGAACCTGGTCCGCCCCACCTGGGGATCGACCGCTCTTTCTATGACTTATACCTCATACTTAGTTCAGTGAAATAAAACCTCAAACATTTTTTCCACAATATTTATGCTACTGTTGATATCAAAATGTGCTTTCTGACTTTTGAATCCTGTTTATTCAACTATGTCTGTGGGGTAGGTACACTCCTGTCGGTCGCTCTTTCTTCTCTCCCCCTGAAGGCTACTATCACCCACTCGGAGGAGGAAGGGAAGTGTGGTTTGGGTTTCACCAATCTGTTCGTCCAGCCATGTGGAACATGATGCTTAACATTGATGGTAGGTGATCACTAATAAAGTGCCATTCCTTTTTTCTGACCTGAATGTGTGACTGCATATACTTTCATTTGTGTTTACATATTGTGTGTGTGATTTAAATGATTCAGAAATGTCTTGTGCAAACCTTATGCATAGATTGTCTGACATGGGTGTATATATTTGCCCTTTTACCAAACTCGATAACTTTAATGGCTTTTGTATGTAAGTTTGTATGTAATATGTATAAGTAAGTAATATAGATGTTTGAGGGTCCTATTATAAGTTAATATTGTTTCACAGTTTGATGCACCATATGTTATCGTTAAAGAATTTTATATTTAATTGTTAAAAAAAAAAAAAAGTATGAGCACAACTGCAAGTTGTTGCACTGAGAAATCATATTTAGCTTGACCCACAGTTTGTAACCGTATCTTCTGTGTGCTTTTGTTTATTTTTATTTCCAGTTTCAGCCACTGCTTTCTACCGTGCCCAGCCAGTGATTGAATTTATGTGTGAAGTTCTAGACATCCAAAACATTAACGAGCAAACGAAACCCCTCACAGATTCCCAGCGTGTTAAGTTCACGAAGGAGATCAGAGGTAAGCGTACGTCAACACCCAGGACGCCTTTGCTACATTCTTTGTGATTAGAGTTTGCATAAACAAATAGAAACCAAATCATAAGTTAACTTTGTGTAATGTGAATACCTTACCATGCTTTCACTTGTGTTGCTGCTTGCATTAACAGGGCTGAAAGTTGAGGTCACACACTGTGGGCAGATGAAAAGGAAGTATAGAGTGTGCAATGTGACACGCCGCCCAGCAAGCCACCAGACGTGAGTGTTTGTTGTAGCACATTTAAGATGTCTGGCAAGCATTTTAAAAACATTTTTGTTAAGCAATTTAAAATGTCTAGCCCAGGGGTCACCAACCTTTTTGAAGCTGCGGGCTACTTTTGGGGTACCAACTAATGCGGCGGGCGACCAG
>JAOTRQ010000018.1:3454312-3465986 GCA_028565875.1 Hoplisoma paleatum | reverse complement strand
TCGGATAGTGAACATTTCCGATAACGACCGACCTTTCGGAACGGATTGTGGTCGTTAACCGGGGTTCCACTGTATTTAAATAAGTCAAAGTTACAGTAGAATATAACTGTCGTTATATCGTATGACTTAACAATAGAAACACAACCAACAACCAACCCAGCCAAAAAACAAAATTCAATAGGTATATAATATAACAGTTATATTTGCAGTAATGCCGTAGAGTAAAGAGCTGAAGTTACAGTATATTGCAAATTCTAACTGACTAATTTGTTCTGGCATGTTTAGATCACACTAAAGTAGCCATTTATATTTCAGTTTATATTACTTTCTTCCTGTAGGAGCTTCACAGACCAGTTGAGAAAGATCTCAAAGGATGCAGGCATGCCAATCCAGGGCCAGCCATGTTTCTGCAAGTACGCCCAGGGAGCAGACAGCGTCGAGCCTATGTTCAAGCATCTTAAAATGTCTTACGTTGGTTTGCAGCTTATCGTGGTCATCCTGCCTGGCAAAACTCCTGTCTATGGTAAAGCAATTATTTCTGCTTTATAGAAATGTAATAGTGCATGATTGGGGGGGGGGGCCTTGAACGAATGATCGTGGCATTGTTTGGTAATACAATTTTATCTCTGGTTCTCCAGCGGAAGTAAAGCGTGTTGGTGACACTCTGCTTGGCATGGCAACCCAGTGTGTCCAAGTAAAGAATGTGGTAAAAACTTCCCCTCAGACGCTCTCCAATCTCTGTCTCAAGATTAACGCCAAACTGGGGGGCATCAACAATGTATTGGTACCCCACCAGAGGTAAGTTACACCTACGATCAATCATGTTTAAACATACGTAGAAATGACGCTTAAGACATAACTCTTGGGGTTGTTTTTGTCTTTTCCTAGGCCATCTGTATTTCAGCAGCCGGTCATCTTCCTGGGTGCAGACGTCACTCATCCACCAGCAGGTGACGGAAAGAAGCCGTCGATAGCGGCTGTAGTGGGCAGCATGGACGGCCATCCAAGCCGTTACTGCGCCACTGTGAGAGTGCAGACATCGCGACAGGATCTGTCTCAAGAGCAGCTTTTTAGTCAGGAAGTTATCCAGGACCTCACAAACATGGTGCGTGAGTTGCTGATCCAGTTCTACAAATCCACCCGCTTCAAGCCTACACGCATCATCTATTATCGTGGTGGAGTATCTGAAGGACAGATGAAACAGGTAAGCAGGATGGTGGAACTTTCAACTTATTGTGGTCTGTTTATTTATAGGTATGCAACAGTTTATCAGGAATCACAGAGAATCAACTCACTCATTTGAATTTGTGATTCTTTTAAGATGATGACTAACTTAACATCGTCTGTTTATTTTAACACAACGTGATTTTATGTAGAGGCTTCTCAGCAGCGGCGTGTCCTGGAGTGGTGGGGCCCAGAGTCATGTTCTTTCATGGGTTCCAAAATCCCAAGCGATGACCCTGGTGATGTGCCTTGGCTGGGATTCTTTACTAAATAGCTTGTAGAGCATTAAAATGATGGTTGCTGTGTTTTATCTGTCTGTGTGTTGTAGGTTGCCTGGCCTGAGCTTATAGCAATCAGGAAAGCCTGCATAAGTCTGGAGGAGGATTACCGGCCAGGAATCACGTACATTGTGGTCCAGAAACGTCATCACACACGACTCTTCTGCTCAGACAAAGCTGAGAGGGTAATGGTTCCAGTCCATCTCACTTCTTAAAAACACACAAAATGTTTTTGTTTTCTTTATTGTAAATATCGATCTTAAACATGAGCACTTCATCCTTCTCTGTAGGTTGGGAAGAGCGGTAACGTCCCAGCCGGCACTACAGTAGACAGTACCATCACACATCCTTCGGAGTTTGACTTCTACTTGTGCAGTCATGCTGGTATCCAAGTGAGTTCATCATTCTTTTTTTAATAGTTGAATAAAACATCTGTCGGTCTGTACGTAATTCAGTGTGTGCGCTCTTTTTAGGGCACCAGTCGCCCGTCACACTACCATGTGCTGTGGGACGACAACTGCTTCACTGCTGACGAACTGCAGCTGCTTACATACCAGCTGTGCCACACCTACGTGCGCTGTACTCGATCCGTGTCCATCCCAGCACCAGCCTACTATGCCCGACTCGTGGCCTTCCGTGCACGCTACCACTTGGTGGACAAAGACCACGATAGGTATAGTTATTTAGTCTCACGGATGGTGTTATCAGGCCGGTCAGCTTAAAGCTAAATACACAGTCAAACTGAAACTATATTGGCACTACGATAAGAACCTCAGCATAAACATTTGAAACATTACAGGCGTTTTTCTACATTTCTACATTTCCAGTATATCAAGACACACAATTATAGTAGATCCTGCTTTTGTTTTAAATTGAGATGACATGTTGACGTCATGTGGGAGCTACTTCTATTGCACCAGATGGACATTTTTAACAGAATAAACATTAACATCATTTGAGTACTTCTCAGAAGTTGCAACAAACCTGATTATGGCAGAAATCTCAAATGAATCCAGAGTGAGGAATGAGCCAAGATTCCACATGAGGAGTCACACGTAATGGGTTGTTAGGGCAAAGAGATTGGGAGCAGGCTAAAGGTACTCATAAAGCCTAACGTTTTCTTAGTTACTTTAAAAATTATGCTCAATTGCTTTAATATAAATTATCAATAAATATCTCTCGGATTTTTCCTTTAGTACATTAGCCCAAAGACTAAAGGTCAATTTATACTTCTGCGTCAAAACAACACCATCGTGGATAAGAGCCTCTGCATTGCCATGATTCTTCTCATGATGGTCATAGGTTATTGTAGATGTAATGAATACAAAATATTACTGCAAACAGGTTGTGTGGCACTTTGTTAATAATGAGTGCTATTTCCCTTTGTATTTATAGAAAGTAAGTTAAGTATGTGGATTCTTTTGTTATTTTGCAGTGCGGAGGGCAGCCACGTATCGGGCCAGAGTAACGGTCGCGACCCTCAAGCTCTGGCTAAGGCGGTGCAGATCCACTATGACACCCAGCACACCATGTACTTCGCGTAACTGCTTCAACCAGCAGGAAATGCACTTCTTTCCTCTCGTTCTGTCTCTTTCTATGTATGTTCCTTTTTTTTATCCATATTTGTTTTGTATTAATCCACACCAAAAGCGGTTCCGAAGCCAGAGAGCCGGCCGCGCATCCAGTTCAAGCGGCCGCTCTCAGAGGAAACGCCCACCAGCAATCCTGCATAGAGACCGCAAGTCTCAAAGGCACAGAGTAAAAACCCAGTTGAGCCATTTTTAATCCGTCTTTCAGTTCTGAATGTCGTTTTATTTGATTTTTTTTTTTTATCATTGGTTATATACACTGAGAGAGAACCTCCGCCATTTCATCATGACAGCTTTGGCACTGTCTGCTAAGCTCAGCTTTGTCTACTTTTTTACCTCAAGCCACCATTGGCTGAAATGTCACATTTTGTCTTTGCTTTTGAGAATTTTTTTCTGTCCTTTTTATGGTCGTATTTTAACTCTACTGAGTCTTTTACAAACGAGGTGATCTGGGTATCCATACCCATTACTCTGCTTTTCATCTATTTTATTGCAAATGTTATTTGCGGGTGCGCGTGCGTGCGTGTGTGTGTATGTATGTGTGTGTGTGTGTGTGTGTGTGTGTACACGCACATCAGTAGATTTTTCATGGCAGGCCACTGAATTGTAAAGGAAGTTGAGGTGTACACTGCTGTAAATTACTCAGTTTCATTTCATAGCCATACACACAGATATTAATATAAATCAAATATACCTTTATCTATACAAATGAGCTTTCTTCAGTAGGTTCTGCAGACTAGCATAAGCTGATGGTTTTTGTGTAGCAGTAACAATAATTCAGTCATCACAATGGCTGTGCGATTGGGGCATCGGGTTAGGGCGTACGAACCTTGCCGTAGATCTGTGGTCCAGCACAAACCAAGTTTGTTCTTGTTAGGACTAGTTTTCCAGGTGTGTAGCACAGGTATAGATGGAAATCAACCGATTACAGCCTGACTTCGTGGAAAGATCTGGCAACGCTTGTTAAATGGCAGCACTCTCCCCTCCATTTATGCATTTTTACAGACTTGCAATCAGATTTTTAATCTAAGAGTTTAATATAAATTCTGTTTGTGATTGTGTTATTGGTGTGGAAAGCTGATGTTCTTATTGTTGTTTTTGTTGTCAATGTCCTTGCTGTTATGTATTTGACTGGCCACAGTTCGGTTAAATTATGAATTTATTCAGGAGTCGTTTCGTTGGTGTTGGGTGATTCTGGTTCCGTAGCTGAACATGTTGTAGCATTCTGTCCATGGTTCCGGGGCCCAAAGTTCTTTGGTTGGTCTTCCTTTTGGCTCCAGGTGTTACTTATGATTTATTGTATTTGAAGTAATGAGTTCTTGTGGAGAAAACTTTGCTTTAACTTTTTTTGCCCTTTTAACCCCCACTTGTCTCACTTGTCGAGTAGATGGGGGATCACAGAGAAATGATGATTGACAATCAGGGCTCAAGGGGAATTATTAGGGCTGTTTGAATGGTTGTTTTTTTATTGTTGTGAGTATATGTATCAATATAAATATATAAAGATTTCTTTTCAAATCTTTTAAAAAATGTATCATAGCTACCAGACAGAAATCTAAGCACTGCCTTTGTTCTCAACACCTGGTATAGTGTGGTGGAAGGATGAGCCTTGTCTTTTGTTGTGTGGTGTCCTACGGCCTCAGCATGCACCTTATCAGGTTTGCCACTCTCTCTAAAAACCCTTTTGTAACAAACCATCAGTAAAGCCACAGGTTTGCTATGAATGAGTTTGAGTGCATGCTTGTACGGGGCATGAATTGAGGCCCGTTCAGAACGATGGGGTCAAGTTCTCACTGGCAATAAGCTGGTTAAAGATGTTTAAGATTTTAATCAGTGATCCCACTATATTTGCGTTCTGACACAATGATGGTCTCATAAAGCCAGTTGCTCAATAGTAAAATGATTTATTCCAGTTCCATCTTATGACATAGCAATACAGTCAGTTGAATGAACAAGGGGATAAAGCTAAAATGCTTCTCATTTATGTGACTGCTGGTATGATAGCCAATTGGCTTTTATGTTTTGTGTTCTTTTGCTTTTGTCAATCAGTGGGAATGTGCATTCAGTGAACTAGCTTTTTAGGCTTCATAGAGAAGAATCATATTTGGACTTTGCTCGCCTGCATGCCAGAGTATTGTTCTAAATCTCTTACAGAATATTTATTGTCTCATAAAAGGAAAAAAATCTCTTCAGAAATTCTTTGTGACTGCTTATGTTTTTCTTAGGGTAGCAATATTGACCAGTCTTTGAACTATTAAAAATTCCATCACAGACGTCAGTAATTCCTAGGGGTCAGACTGGACGCTGAGAGGAGGTGACCGGTCGAGTCTTGCCTTGAGCTCCGACTCAAACGAGGTACCTTTTTCAATCAGGGAGCACCAAAACTGACCAGTCACCCTCTCTAAATGCTTTGTAAAATGATACATCGTCGAGCTCATGCCAGGTTGCTGGTTGTGTGCTGAGATTTTGTGTTGCTTTATTTAACAGTTGTTTACAGCGTCCAGATGTTTCAGGAATGCGTAAGAATTACCTCTTTTTAACCTTTTTAAACTAATTCTCACTACCCCTTGTTTTAAAAGCATGATGTTTTTTTAATATTCTCTTTGATATATATCTATATATGAATATAAAGATTTGGTATTGGACAAATTGTATTGTAATTTATTTCTTTTTTGTGCGTGTAGCTTTTGTGCTGTATTTTACTGTTATGAGCGCTGTGACTTGTCTAATAGCAATAGAGGGCGCTCTTTGACTTGTCGGGGCTTCCTCTGGCCTTTCCTTTCAGGTTGCCACATCAGTTGGTGTATTGCTATTGACATTTTAAAATCCCCTCTTCCTTTTTTAGCCTGCAGGGAATATTCGTGTTATTGTGCAAATTAATAAATTGGTATTTTATGCCTATATTTATATTGTGTCCTTTTTTCTCCCACATTCTTTCACCTGTGTACAGTGTGTGAAAACAAATGTTTATTTGTCTATTTTGGATCTGTTCATGTAACAGCCAATTTGGTTTAAAAAATTAAAGGATTTTTAAAGGTTTTATTTTTTAGAATACATTACAAATGTCAACGAACATAGTCCTAGATAAACGAAATGGGCATTTTCCATACTCATGGCTCTTTGAGTACCCAACTCAAACTCTGTCAGATGATTAACGTCACTGATAAAATGTATCATCATGGCATGTATGATGTAGTAATTTTGCTAATCGGATCCCAAGAGAAAATTGGATATGGATCAGCCAACCAACAAGCAGTGGCTGTGTATTTATAAGGAGAAAAAATGAGCTGCAGAAGTATCTGCCAGTATGTTTTCTTTATTGGAGATTTGAAGTAAGCACCAAGTAATGCACTTTACATTAACAACACATAAAAATAACATGTTCAGTATTTCATGGTGGCTCTCTGACACGTTATGTCTAAGCAGGATTAAACTTGTACTATAACTTAAAATACCAGTGATGGCTTAGCGGTTAAGATAAAAGGCTAGTAATGGGGAAGTTCTAGCCCCACTGCTATCAAGTTAGTACTGTTGGCTCCCTGAGCAAAGCTCTTAACCCCCATTTGCTCAAGAATTGTGTACAATTGTAATTGTAAGTCGCTTTGGATAAATATTGAAAATGTGAAGTATCGATAGTCTCGGTTACTATGTAAACAAGCAACTGTGATGGCACTAATTCCAAGCTGCACAAATTTGTTTTTTGCCAGGCTGATCCATCATTCTTGTCTTTTGTGCGATCCCGTCTGCACCTGACACTGCTCTTATTTTATGTCCTGTTGTCATGACCACTGTTGCCTAGGCGAGGGGGCCCGTATGAATAAAACGAAACTTGAACCAGGGATCTTGTAGCCGTAATATTTAATTCATTAACCGAAACAATGATATTCACAGTTAAGAGAATACATGTATGAATCAGTGTAGTAGTAGGAATGTAAAATGTTTTAGGAAGAGAATCTGATTTTAGATAACTATAATTGCTAGCAAAATGAAAGTATAATGTTCACACACACACCAATGTGAGTGAACGTGTGGAAAAAATCAAACATTTAATTTTGCCGCCTGGTTTAACTTAAATTTCCAAATGAACAGTGCTTCTTATACAATGTTTAGTTTTTTCTTTACATATGTTTTGTTCACCCTCTTAATACAATCATTTGTTAGTTTTTTAAAAATGAACTCGTAATTTATTTTGTGTGATAATTGCTCCACCTAACAGACAATACTCCCTCTTCTCTTCCCTTCCTCCCTTTCTGCATCTCTCACTGACTCCCTATTCATTTGTTCCTTTTGATTTGGGTGGTAGTGACACTGTCTGGCACTGTTCTTTTTTATATCATTTATTGGCATCCTAAACACCTGTTTTGGGGTTTTCAAGGAAATCAATCGTAAATGAATCTGCTCTTCATCACTAAGGAAAAGGAGGCTTGTGATTCATTATTGTGCTTCTTTAAAACTTTTTTTACACTACTTTCACAAACAGTTTTTTAGTCTAAACGTTTGGTGGACAATTCTTGTCTCTGATTTGTAACATCTGAAATTCGTCTAGCTCATCTTTTTGAGCATGCGGATTGGTCAGCTGGATGGAATCCATCTTCGAATTGCAGTTCAGTGCTAAGGTATCAGATTAGATCAACCTGACCCAACTAGTAAGGCAACACCGAACCAGGAGAACAGCAGACACCTTTCTGACAAGCCTAGATTGGTCATTTTTACCAAGCAGTTTCTATTCTTTTTATAGCAGTAAAACTTTGACTCTCAAAGGTTGAGCAAGTCTTCCACGGCTGGATTGGGACGAACAATAGCGCCGGTCTGTGTCATTTAATAATTCATTCCATCAAAGAAGAGGAACGGTGCTCGCATTGTAATTGACAGAGCGATTTTGAAGACAACATGAAGGCTTCGAAGTAAAACGAAGTGGATACGGAAATAAGTTGCACAGAAGGATAGCGGGTGCAACTGGACATCCAGTTGCAAGGCCTTAACCAAGTAGCCCTAGCTATATCTGCAGCAGAAGAAAAAGTGTCGTCCCGGTGGTGGCCCGACGGGTGGTACAGAGACAGCAGGACCATGGTGAACACAGGAATGCAGCTAATCAGCTTCACTTGTGCTGTTACAGGCTGGGTGATGGCCATTGCTGTGACAGCTCTGCCTCAGTGGAAGGTCACAGCCTTTATAGGTCCTAACATCCTGACGTCTGAAATTGTGTGGCAGGGCATTTGGATGAACTGTATCTATCAGACGACCGGCCACATGCAGTGCAAGACTTATGATTCGTTGCTGGCTTTGCCGCCTGACATCCAGGCAGCCCGCGCTCTGATGTGTGTGGCCATTTTCATGGGCTGGCTCTCCTGCACGGTTTCCTGCTGTGGCATGAAGTGCACCACATGCGCCGGGGATGACCGTCATGCCAAGGCTGGCATAGCGCTGTCTGGCGGCGTACTTTTCATCGTGACAGGCCTGTGTGTACTAATCCCCGTGTCCTGGACAGCCAATACCGTGGTGGAGGACTTCTACAACCCAAACATCCCCATTCAGAAGAAACGTGAGCTAGGACAGGCTATATATCTAGGGTGGGCAGCAGCCGTTATTCTCATCATAAGCGGTTCTGTGCTAAGCTGCACCTGCTCTTACATTGAGAAAGGACCTTACAGACGTGGTTACATTGGACGCAGCTTTGCCAACTCCAGGCCATCGCCGGTGGATTCTCCAAAACCTATTATCACCAATAATTTGCCCCTTAGGGAATATGTTTAAGGGAAGGAAACATCAATGAAGCATGAACAAGAATAGAGGGGTAAAACTTATTGCATACTATACTCATCTAAGAAATGCAGTTGAGCGTGGTACTACTGTTACATGACTAGCACAATCTTTTATATTTGTTTTCTACTATAGTGAAGTATCTCTTATTCATCAGGTGAACGTTAATTATCTTGATATTTAAATGTTTCCTTGTATTTCTGTAAATTGTGTGCACTAATAATAATTTAATATTTGTAGGAAGAAGGTTTAATTACAACTACATTTTACTAAAGTATATGCGACGAACAGGCTTATCGAAAGCATAAAATATGGATGACAGAAATAAGGGTGTCTAAAATACCTGACCTCAATGAAAAGGTGTCCACTGACTTGTAGAACATAAAAAGGTCTTGCATGCACCGTTTTTCTTTTATTCATCCTAACATGCTCTTACGTATGTAAGTTTGCAGTCATTTAAATTTCTTATTAACATAAGTGTGAATTTGTGTTTAAAGCTGTCAAGTCATATTAGAATGCATCAGTGTGATATACAGTTTGCTTTCCAAATTTTATGTTCAGCTTGTCATGGAATGTTTTATCGACTATGTGTGCTGTGTTTGAGGTGGTTTTGTATTTATCCATTTATTAGAAATTAGCCTAATCGTATGACGATAAATAAATGTGATAGAAACTTTATCTCCTAAATAATATCAGAAAAGCTACACAAATCTGTGGCATATGTTAACATAAAAAAACCGATTCGGTTTAGATATAAAAACAAACACCATTAAAAATCCAAGAAGCTCCCATTTGAATTACATTACAACAATATGCAGTGTTTTATTTATTAAGATTTTAAATTTGTTTTACATTCATGACAGAAACTGTACTCTTTGTTTCATCCGATCACAAATACTGTCATCTCCAGTTTACCTCACTTGCATGTTTTAATACAGTGGGATGAAATATATTCTTAAAAAAGAAACCTCTGTAACATGCAAACTCCACACAGAAAGCACCTGGACCACCTGTAGATCAAACCCAGGATCTGGCTGTGTGGTGACTGTGCTGCCCACTGAAAATATATTTTTTCATCTTTTACAAATGGCTAAAATCACATTCCAGCAGCATTTGTACTTTGAGAAGATGGGTTCAGTATTACACAGCACAACAGCATTACAGTATTACCATCTGGTGATCACAATCTGAGTGAAATGTTAAACTTGCACATGTAGCAGAAAGCAAATGCTTAGTCAGATTCCATAAAGAAGGACACTTGTGACAGTGCATCTAAAACAAAATTAGAGGTAAAAAATAACAGACAATAAACAAAAACAAGTAAATAAATATTACAATAACTAAATACAGCTCATGAAAAACCTGAAGACTTATTTGAGGAGGAATTACCTGAAATTCTTTCCTCTCCAGCAGGTGAATCTAAAGCAGCCCATCTCTTTGGTGCCGTCTCCATAACTGTGAGGTCATCAGGCGTTAGTGCCTCCAACAGGTTTTTTCGCTGTAGGCATCTATAAATACATAGCTAAGGACAACAATACTTTACTTACATGTGTCTAAAAATATTGATGTTTGAGCATTTCACTCCCCTCAAAATCATTGTGTCTTATTGAGAATGTCCTTTGGATTAGACATTAGTCTATACAATAAAAACAGATTGTATTTTGGTCTCATAAAACCATTGATTACACAACTTTATTTTGTTTAATGGATGCATTAACATCAATTAACTACCCTTCATGAATTCAGAAGGCACACAGAAATATTAAATAATTAGTATTTTCAATGCAATAAAATTTTGATTAATTGTCAGGTGTCAATTATCACTGAGACAGATCAGTGACTGATTTTCAATTTCATATTTAATTTAAATTATACTACCTCTACTGGTCTTATCTTTTATATAAAACTGGACCGTGGTGCAAAAGAGGCTAAAGACTTCTGGTCCAGAGTAACTCAATGACATGTTATGAGCTGTTGGAATACCTGAAAAGACAAACATGTGAAAAGAAACAACGAAATTCGTTCAAACAAAAAAGATTTAAGTTATAATATAAGTTATAGCAACTCTAGCTTCCTGTTACCTTGACCTGTTGTAATTTCTGTGTTATTACATGTATATGTTGTAGTATGTCTTTTGGTATTGTAATATCAAATCGTGTCTATTTCTGCCATCTAAATCTTAATAAAAGAATAAAATAAGCACACATCAAGTTCTAGGATACTGTATTCGAAAAAAACGCTCTGCATCCTCCAACCATTCCAACATGTCAGCAATAGATGGTGAAATAGCAGATCGGGCCACACATAAGTGAAGAGGAAAAGAATTTTGTTCATAAAGCTGGAAAGCAGCCGGAAGCTGTTTTTGGAGTGAATCCCGTACTGAGCAAAGTGAATCCCTGTAAAAAATAAAAAACATCAAACATTAGCATTTTTTAAAACAGAGCACAGCTTTTTTTTATAATTAAAGTCTAATGTCATTTATTGCTGGGGTTAACACAAAACAGTTGAAGCAGCAAGATACTGCGTTTTACAAAACATCCCAAACATATAAACAGCCTGACATGGACTAAACTGAATTGGGTTTCTTCCGTTTTCCTCATATACCTTATTTTTAACACTGAAGCTTGACATTAGGGAAGTTATTTTAGTGTTTGTACAACATCCTGTAATATAGTTTCATGTAGCTGTTTCGTTAACAAAAAAAGAGCAATTAGAATTATTGTAAAAGCCGTTAATCCCCGGGTCTGGCAGGGGACTTTCTGTGCGGAAGTTTGCATGTTCTCCCCGTGTCAGCGTGGGTTTCCTCCGGGCACTCCGGTTTCC
>JAOTRQ010000018.1:3442052-3454212 GCA_028565875.1 Hoplisoma paleatum | reverse complement strand
CAGGCCCGCGGGCGACTCATGAGGTCCTCGCGGGCGACCTGGTGCCCGCGGGCACCACGTTGGTGACCCCTGCTCTACACAATCACTAGTATGTTTTGTTAAATACACAATAATTTTACTGAACATTTCACTAACATTTTAACATCTCACATGCAGATACCCGACTATAGAAATGCTGTAATTGTTGCCAAGTCTCCAGCATCAGCTAAAAGGTAGTTTTACAACTAAATTGACTTTACGGACCAAACTACTGTAATTCATGATTTTCCTTGTTCTTTGCAGGGCTCAGTCATTTGCTGAAAGGCTCCGACTGGGCATTGCTGTGATCCATGGTGAGGCGCAGGATGCTGAATCGGATCTTGTGGACGGACGACACTCTCCACCGACTGTCAAAAACATGGGTGCTATCCACCCTAGTCTGGAGATACCATGTGAGCTGTGACTATTTACGTTATGCCTTGATGTCATTTCATTTGTGCTTTTATTACAATGGCTTTTTGTTTCGAACAATTAACTATGTTTTGTTTTTCTCATTTAACAGTACTAATCCCAAAAGAAAAGCCTCCAATAACTGTAGTGGGAGATGTAGGGGGTCGAATTGCCATAATTGTGGTGAGTTTCCTGAAGCGCTGTAATATTGAGATGTAGCTATAGAATTTGTCTGAATCATCTAAATCCATTTTACAGGATGATATCATCGAT
This sequence comes from Hoplisoma paleatum, assembly GCA_028565875.1. Lineage (NCBI taxonomy): Eukaryota > Metazoa > Chordata > Actinopteri > Siluriformes > Callichthyidae > Hoplisoma > Hoplisoma paleatum. The sequence continues at coordinate 3,453,510 of JAOTRQ010000018.1, read as the reverse complement.
GATGTAGATAGTTTCCTGGCAGCAGCAGAGACACTGAAGGAACGAGGTGCTTATAAAATCTTTGTCATGGCCACTCATGGAATCCTCTCCTCAGATGCACCCCGCCTTATAGAGGAGTCTGCTATCGATGAGGTCTGTAGACAAAATATGTTTAAGAATGACATGTTTTAGTAATTTTTACTTAAGTGGTTCTTTTGACATCCATGGCAGGTGGTCGTCACGAACACCATTCCACATGAGATCCAAAAACTGCAGTGCCCCAAGATCAAGACGGTAGACATCAGCATGATCCTGTCTGAAGCGATCCGCCGCATTCACAATGGAGAGTCAATGTCTTACCTGTTCCGCAACATTGGCATGGATGATTGATATAGCTGCTCGGTAGTTGCACTATCACTGCCAGTTGCATCAAGTGCTCAGATGTCCAATTCTTCTTCATAAAAATGTATATTGTGGCCAAAGTTAACTGCATTTTTTTTGTTTGTGTAGCTTGCTACATTGTGATGTGCTCAAATGTCACGGCATTTAGGTAAAATGTCTAAAGAGGCGAGTAATTGGAATAGCATTGACTGCTGTAGGTTTTGTAGTTGCTGATTTGTACTAATTTACAGGGGAAAAAAACACTGGCTGTTTTTGGTTATATTTATATACTGCATTGATTCCCATTACAACCGCGAATCCGGGTTCAGATCGATTCATCATGTCGAATTAATCATTTTGACCCACTAGGATATTAACATGGTGCAAAACAGTGAGAACTATGCCATTATATTGAAAATGTATAATTGCCTCAATACTTGTAATCCCTGTGATACTAAAATGTATGTGTAATTTATTAGAAGTTATTTTTCATTGATTGTTTTTGTTTGTTTTTACAAAAAAGACAAAAATGCAAGTTTCTGTTGTAGGAATTCTTGAATGTTTTTTTCTTTTTGTGGTGTTAATGAACTAATACATTAGCATGACGTTGCTGATTTGCGTTTACCAGCTATGGACCAAAAGCTTATTAATTCACTTTTTCTTTGCAGGATTTTGTTTTGTACTAATTAATCTTTTATTCACAGAACTTGATTATTAATAAACTCAAATTGTTTCACACAGTGTAATATTTTATTTGTTTATATGATGGCTGTCTGGGCTCCGCTTGCCTAAATACTGTAAGAATCACAATATGTTTGTACATGAATTCTCTCTAAAATAATTGGTTGTGCTGATTTTAGTTGTGTATATTTATATATCTAGCATTTTTATCCAATCACATATCGGTCATCATGTGTTACCATGGTCAAATAAATCTGCCTTAAACCATTAACTGCCATAATCATTTACTTGAAGTCATAATAATTTGTCACTTAGAAAAGAATTAAAGGCATTTTCAGTCATTTGATTGGATGTTAAATTATGAGTCGTTCGCAAAATAAAACTAGGAATACGTACATCGTGAAAATAAACAGACAGCAGACATTTAGCATTAATGACCGATCAGGACCCATTAAAACTTTTATACTTGTCTACACACCCTTCTTTTATTCTGTGGTTGTAGTACTGGACTGAATGCTGGTTTTTGCCCACTGGTAAATATACACCTTACTGTGCTAAAGTTATTACTCTCCTGATTATTTATTATATATACACTGACATTCAAATTGGACAGACATTTTTATTCAGTTATTAGCTTCTTGGCTTGTGAGGACATTTCCTGCACAGGACACATATGGTAAGAGGGCATAAGTTCCATTTGTCTGTCCTATCCACTCCTCACTATTTCCAGTGGTGTCTGTGTTGTCTTTAATTTAAACCTCTACTGGGCCTGTGCTGCGTCATCTCTGCTGCATATCGCCCCCTACTGTATAACTATGGCAATACTTCTTGCAATTCAATACAAAGAGCTATCTAGAGTTAACAATTATTATTCATAACTTTTTATTTCTAGGTGGTTATGAAGAAATAAATACCTTCACAGGGTTCCAAAGAGTTAGTTTGTCAATTGTCATGGTAATTGAAGCAATGCTGGATACTTAAAGAGAAACACACAGACAATAGCTTGTGAGGACTTTTCTTGTGCATGGCACAGGTGGTCTGTCAGGGTGGTGCGGTGGTTCAGTGGTTAGCACTGTTGCCTCCACAGCAAGTCCTAAGTTCTATCTCCTGGTAGACCTGTAGGGAGTTTGCATTTTCTCCCGTTGGGTTTACTCTGGGTGTTCTGGTTTCTTCCAACAGTCCTAAAACATGCATGTAAGGCAAACTGAAGATACATTATTATCAATTATTATTCTGAACCAACTCAGCAAGTCGCTCTTCAAACACCGGCAGTGGTACTTTTAGTGCTTTTGGTTAATATAGGACTTTTATTTGATGCTTTTTTACTTATCAAAACAGTAAAAGCAGTATGTTAAGCTTTATAAGTAGTGCGTTTATTGTTAGAATGTGGTGTCATGTTATAAAATAAAACAAAAACATGACATTTTTGTCTGTTATTTCTTATAATTGGTCAGTAGTGTTAAAAGTCTTCATCACTAATCAAAAAATCAAATCAGAATTTTATCAGCTCAATCTTTAAAAGACTTTAAATGTGCAGTAGCATCTCTCAGCTACTCTCATAGCAGTGAAACCTCTGCAGCTTCGTCCCACCTTCAGGTGACATCACGGTTCGAAACGTGTCAATGGAAAATATGTATCAGGGTTCATCAAAGGTCACACATCTACATACCATCAGTTCTTATGCAGGGTCAGTGGAAGCTAGTGGGTAGAGCTTTGTGTGTTGTGGGGTCATACAGAAAGATCCCTAAAAGCCCCTACATCTTTATTGCTTCTACAATTGCAACTGATTTGATATGGATGTGGTTTAGTAAGTAATAATAAAATTTAGTAAGTTTAGTAAGTTATTATACAATAAAATAAATAATAAAACATATCTGTAAATAATTCTTCTCGTGATTCAGAGTTCAGTACATGTTTTGCTCTCAGAATGAATCTGAGAGGTTTGTCCTAAAATGAGGGAATGTCCAGGCAATGTGGTCAACGAGACAATTCGGTCAGTGATGACGCAGTCATTTGACTGCGCTATGCAGGACACTCATATCCTGAAGGGGATTCCAACTGTCATGGCTCTCGTCACAGACCTCAGAACTAGAGGTGATACCACACATGTAGAGCTGGTTGTCCAGCACCTCTACACCAAAGTTATTTCTGGGGTGTAGCATGTCGAAAACATGGCATGGAGTCCGACTGAGGGCTGTAGATCTTCATGCTGGTCTGTCGGCTCTATGCCGAGCTTACGGGCGTGATCAGGGGCTTTTTGCTGGCTCTGGGGCTTGATACACTCAGCTGATACACTCAAACCAGACCTTGACAAACAGGGATTATAAACACTACTTTTCATTACATTTCATCTGGGTACTTTGATTTCCATCTAGGAATCCAAAGTGCAGTCAGTCAGTTCAGATGGAGCTGTTTTTTCATGCTTCTTCAGCTGGTGAGCTTCCATGTCAATTGTAACTTGTATAAGGATCAGGCTTCAATTTCCAAAATGGAACTCCATTTACAGTATCTGAGAAAACTATACACTGATCCTCCGCCACTTTTAGAACAGGTACAAGAGGTGCAGCTTTACTCTGCATTAAAAGTGAATGTTTTGAATTATTAGTGCCTCTTACACCTACAGAATATAGGTGGGAGTTGTTTATTACGGAATCCATTAAAAGGTCATATTTCTTATTATATATTTCTGCTGTTATACCATCTGCATCTTGTATACAAGGATTATAAAGTGGTTTGGTCTCTGAACCTTGTTGGAAACGCACTTGTATGTCTTGCGTTTCCTGTAGATTTTTACTAGAAACCATTTCAGGAAGACTTTCATACATAATCTGTAGCTGAGGTGTACCAATTGATTGATGGCCCGGTGTGTACTCACATGAATAAGTCTCTAAATCTTTATCGTGAAACTCTGATGTTAGGGAAATTAAGGAATGTGCATCAATGTTTTGGGGCAAATCCATCGCAAAAAGCTTAAAACCAAGAGGTATCTTTGTTGCCATCCCATCTCGCCCATCGTCAGCCATTAAAGAGTCGATGAACTCAAAATATCCCTCAGATGAAACAGATTTGGAACTAGATGTCTCGGCTAGATGACAATCAATCCTGTCAGGTTCTAGATCTTTACATTTTTGACAACGATCATCGTGGCGGAGTTCATTATATGTTTGTAGGGTTCTCTCATAGCTTCGATTAACTGAGGTAGTTGTGTGTGCAGATAGGTTATTTGTGGTTACAGAGTTTGTTTCTGTGCTGCAAAACATTCCATGATTAACTTGTTGACTTACTCCACTTTGTTCAATACTGGTGTTGTACGGTGTTGTAGTATTTGTAACAGAATTTGTATTCCTTTTATGTATGTATTTTCTTTGCTCAGTAAGATTAATTAAACCTTCTTCACCATGGTTCACAGCTGAGCCATGCATTTCTGTATCGCTATTGTGAGGTGTTTTGGGATTGGCAAATGAAAATAGTAATGCATCCTTTTCTTTAGAAGAGTTAGAAGATAATGACTGTTCTTTACCAGCTAAAGGTTGGATATACAGTTGTTTAATGGGTGAAGCATCTAAATGTGAAGAGGACTTAAGTCTAGATTTGGTGGGCGCCTCTTTTAGTTCTACTGAATCATTGAATTGGAATTGTGCTTGTAGCGGTTTCTTATAGTCTTTGAAATTATTTAATTCCATCACATTGCTTGGTGAGTCAGGCTTGGGCCAAACAGGAAGGTAGTTAAATATATTCACTTTTTCTAGGTGGAGTAGTCCAGGGTGACCATGTTGAACATCTAACGCCTTTTTCATTTGTTCAGTACAGTCAGTCTTGGTCGTGCATTTATCAGAGGGCAAACAATTGCCTCTGACAGTCCCATTGCCACACACAAGAGCATATTTGGGGTTGTTAAGTCTAAGGATGATGTCTGAGGGCAGTGAAGGTGATGACTTAAGTATAGGTTGCACAACCTCAAAGGGCTTATTTTCAAGTTTAAGATTGTTAAGGTTAACGGCATTAGACATCAGATACAAATCTTGAAATAAAAAGTCAAAGAATTCTACAACTTGTCCAGTGAGTACTGTACTGATGCTTCTGTCTAGTCTCGAGGCAGACCATGTGAAACTGTAAACAAACAAAAAGTAAAGAAATTAAAACTTTTAAAGGAAAATTGACAAACAAGTAAAAAGGGATTCTTCGCCAAATGTTAATTTGCCAGCTAACAGGTTACATTTACAAGACCTGTAGTGTGATTGGTACATTGTGATTGGATTGAAGCGAGCTAAACGTTTGTTTTCCACAGACAAAAATACACCACGGTGTTTTGATGATGTCGAATCAATAAATGCTAGATAGTTAACAGATTCACCTGTATGAGCCGGACACTGCCTTGTCTCCATCGACAAACATGAATTTTTGACTTAGGCTCCCACACACTTTTTTTGATGAACGAGTGAAAAACTCATGTCCTTTAATGCTCCTCACTCTTAAGTTCTTGATAACATACAATTAAAAAAAATCAATTAGTGTATTTAATATGCAAGTTAAATAAAACTAATTATTGCAGGAGGCAGAACTTTAACAAACCATAACAATTTTACATAACAGGAAGGTCACAAAACACAATATATATGACATTAAATGGGACATATTATACATATTTGTCAACAAAGTACAATTGGTATATTATCTCTACAATGATAAAGAGAAAAAGAGCTTTTGTTCTGACCATTTTTGAGAACACACTGTTTGGAACTATTCGGTCAGTTTTATCAATATCTGTCCATCATTATTTTAGCTGTTGCAGCACATCATCATGGGACTCTGTACCTTCGTGTATATGGGCAGCATGAGCATTATATTTTGAGATAAATGATCAAATCTCTGTCTTTATCTACCAATAGCAAAAATACTAAAGCAAAAGAATTTCACAGTGGCTGATTTTTGTCTATTTGAAGTGCCGTCAATGTGGTTTGGCAACATTATCTTTGTATATATCAGTGTTGTGATGTCTGAATAATGGAAATGTCAATTAGCGGCAAAAATATTCAGGACAGAGTGGACATAAAAAATAAATCTGGCCTGCAAATTGAACAACTATTTTTCGACAATCCTGTTATTAGCTCGTCGCTACAAAAGAGTGAAATATATTGCATACCTTAAGGTGTCCAGTGTGCATTGCTGTTCTCTTACACATGTGTAAGAAATGCGGAACCCCGCTAGCCTCCAGAATGATATATACAGTCACCTTACGCTTAAAGCTTGCATCTAAAAGATCCTTGAAAATATCTACATCTGTAAACAAATCCATAACCACTGCAATAACCTAAAAAGGGTAGAGTTGTGAAAAATGAATAACATTTGCACTAATGTGTTTTGAAGCTTTCATGAAAATATTAAACTAGCACTATAGCACAAAATAAGTTTTGAACAATGTGCGATAGGATTACATAAACTTTGGTGGACTTTGATCATTTTAGAAGCAATGAATGATGAAAATTGCTGAGCGCCAATGGGTTGGAATATTTGCTATAATTCATTTATAGTTACTGACACATGTTTCAGGCAATCAGACATTATTAGAAGACAATTCTAAACAAATGGACTTAGATTAGCATGACATTAACATTAACAACCTGATAAAGAGAGGGCAAAATAGATGACTTGTGAAACGAGGCTGTAAATATAATGGTACACCAAAGAATAAATATAGTAGGGACCCTGAATTAAATAATAAAATAAAATTCACACCATCTGCTACCAAAGATTGTAAAGCCCGCTACAAGTACTGTAACACAAAGTCCTTTTAATAATTACTCTCTAGGTTTAACTGGTTAATTATTTTTCAAATGCTTAACACAATCTGCTTATCTTGTGTTGTTTTGGGTGGTTTATTATTCAGCTTTCAGAATTGGTTTTGGCTAGGAACCCTTGTTGCAATCTGCCAATTGGGTGGTTAGCACTCGTTTGACCATATTCTGGTTGACCTGGATTTATAATGCTTTGCAATCTGGCAACCCTATCGGTCACTAGCTATATTCACTACAACAGCATATGAATACTATTATACAATAATATTTATTTTATGTTATCATATAAAAAATATATCATATAATAGTTTTTTCATTATTAAATCAATTACTGTCTTATTATTTTGAGATACTGAGTCCTTATTTTAAGATACTGATGTACATACGTACATAATTGTAAACATAATAATAACACTCTGACCTTTCGTGCGTGTGCTATCATTTTCCGAACGATTTCTTTTATATGTGAATGACCGGGCAGAGGAGGCTGTGCATGCACGGAGACCCTGGTCACTCCCCGGTAAAAAGTGTGTCTCGGCCAGCCCAGATCCAGCTCTGGTAGTGTGCTGCATGAGCGCTCTGGCCAGTATTGCAGAGACAAATGTGTTCCATCATTATCTTCATTATCATCGTCCATGTGATCAGGAGAAGCTGGACAGTACGATTCCACTGAGGAGATGAACTGAGCGAGCTCCAGATCAGATAGAAACGGCTGAACTCGGTTGGTTGTGATAAAGTTGTGGAAGCTGTGTTCTCCTTCTCCCAGCAGCCTCTCCAGTGCTAACCTCTGGTCCTCATTGTATAGAAACTCCTCTCCACTCCAAGCCATTATGCTAATATAATGATATTATATAAATGATTTCAATCTTAACGTTATTTAATAGCAAATTGATGTGCTCCCCAACCCAAGGCTCATCTGTAACTGTCTGCTTTGACCTCCGGTAGTAGTGTTACAGCTTCTCTCAGGTAATCTTATCATTGTGTTGCCAGATTGATCTAAATTCCATATCCATACCAAAAAACATTAAAGTATATGAAACATCATAACAGTTGTATGGAAGCCTATTTCTGCCACCTCAATATAAAATAAGTATCCCGCACATATTTTTTATTATTAGGTCTATTCATTATGTTTCATTATTTTGTGACACTAAGTCATTATTTAGACATACTATGTATCTCTCATACATAGACATAAATGACAAAATAATGACTTAGTATCTGAAATTAATGACTAAGTATCTTAGAATATAACAATATGTTTCAAAATAATGATTTAATATTTCAAAATACCGACACAGTATCATAAAATAATGACATTGTATCTCAAAATAACAATTGACTATCTCGAAAAGTGCAAATAAACATACAGACATTTTGTGAAAACCAATGAAACAGTTTTGTCTTTAGAAGAGTAAGATTTTAACATGCTTTGACTTTCATGTTTACTTGATTAGTTATCAGGGACTGTTGGGAACGATTAGATGTTCAGGAAAATATACCAGAGCACACCAGGAACACTTATTACATGGTTAAGTGTTAATTTATCAACACTTTGCATGCCTTCCCAATACACACTGACATAGGGTTACCAATTACTTAAAATTACATCCCAAACTACCCAATCACCATTTTTGGCCAAGTGTAAGTGTAAGTCTGCCCTTGCCACCTTTCTACCACAAGTGTCCACTTTTTTGAAAGCTAAAGCATAATGACGCTATTTCCCACATATATGTGAATTAAACCACAACCAGAAATGTCAATGATGATGACCCTGGTAATAGACAAACTTTCTCTCTACATCAAGTAATATAATATTATTTTAAATATAAAAAAAAACTCTAAGGAAAAACAGAAGTACATTTAATTAATGTACCTAATAAATGACTTAATTTTAGAACCTAATTGATGTGTACACTATATTTGAACTGTCTTAAAGACTTTTTTTCTTGTTATGCGGCTCCATAGTAACAAAGATTATAAGACTTTGAAAGTGTATAAGAGTGTACAATCAATGCACCACCTATTCAAACTGACAAAACATATTATTGTATTTACTAATTAACAAATATCTGCTGTGGAAAATGGGTTATGGGTTGTCAGATACTTTTGTTTCGTAGGTTGAATCATATTTATCAATTTAATAAATAGAGTCCCCAAAACACCAGGTTGGTATTCACATAATGTAGGGTTTTAGCAAATCTGGCAACAGTTACCCATTCCAATCTATGATCACGTGGCTGGCTGCACTTTAGACTCATTAGAAAACTGAACCTATTCCATTGGACTCTACAGACCTTAGCAAAGTAAGGAACTGATCTGCTTTACAAGGATGTTGCAATTTTATTATAAATGCAAAACTAATTGTACACAGTTAACATCATATTTCAAACTACATAAAATCTTCTTTTCTTCCTCTTTGTAGTTTACAGTATTTCTCCTTTTATTTTCCTTTTTGTTATGACACTTGACAAGATAAAGTCTTATTTATAACACCAGTTTAAATATAGTTTAATCATCATGGTTGTACAACAGGAACAATGTAGCCTAATAAAGAGCTTTAGGCTACCACCAGATGATTGGGGATTAGAGACCCAGGCTCAGCTTTCCTTCAAGTTGGGCTCTACTAAGAACGATTTTCTTAGTATATAATCTATAGTAGCCACCATGTGCTCACACATGGAAAAATATATAGAAAACAGATCACAGACCTTGAAAGACAATAAATGTAACATACAGTAGTTTAACAGATTGTGTTAAAAAGTGCTGCATACAATTTAAAATACATAATAATTTCGCAATCTGTCAGTATGAAGGTTCTAGTGAATTCACAAACGACAGTTTCTATTGCATGTTTAGAAGTCGCAGTTCCTTGAAAATGTTTTTATAGATTACTGAAACTTATTATGTCATTTTAAAGCATTATAACATAGTCTATAAGAATGAAAACTCCCCAAATCCACAATCACTTTAAATGTTTAAAAGGAAATTATAATGATGTTATTTGAGGTTATTAACCAGTTAGTAAGAAACCAATCTAACTACTCTTACTTGATGATTTATTTAAAACTGATTAAATTATTCATCAGTAAGACCTTAAAGGATACAAATATGTTTATATGACTTTAACGGATGGAAAGGATGTTTGATGCCCTTAAAATAATATACAATTTACTATTAATAGTTACCATCAGACAGTTTGATGGTAGATCTTTAGTGTCAATGGCTTTTTACACTTGGGGCACAGCAAAGTTTTATTTATACCAGTCTGCAGCAGTCCACATATAAACTTTCCTTTGCCAGCATTACTTTAAACTGTCATTATTAAGTGATTAATTAAACCATTAGTTCTGACAGAATCCCTGATGAGGGGTCATTGGTAAACAGGCTTGACATACTCTTTTGGGAAGACTCCCACCCTCCCGTTACAGCGCCCTTTCCAGAATTCTGGGTCTGAACAGTCCAATAGGTCGATGATATCACCGCGCAAAAACTGCAACTGCGAATTGTGCTGTGGGATGAAGTCAAATAGGGCATGAGCGTACTGAGGCATCTGCAAGATAAAATAAAAACACAGAGCACAATTTAGTATACTCGTGACTTATCTAGGAAGGATTTGTTGACTTAGTTTTAACTTGTTCTGATCACATAATCGTAAGATTTAGACTTATTCACATTAAACACTTATTCTTTTAGAGCTTGATGAAGTATATCATGGACTAAACGTCAGTCAGTAAGTATTATATTATTAGTGAACGTTCAACCATTATGGATATCCATTCTGGGCCCCATTATTGTGTCCCATTAATGTGTCTCTACACCTTAGGAACTCATTCTGTCACCCCTGTGAGAATAATTTATTTGATTTAACTTTAGAACAATGCTACACAGATCAAACAATAAAACCACCAACTGTAAAATGTTTTAGAAGATGGTTTGGAGCCAATTGATCTAAGCTGGTGTAGGCTAATACATGGTGGTATCTACGTATATATCGTCTATAAACATATTACATTAGCTTTATAATTACCCTTTGTGAGCGTTCCGCCTCTCGAAGGAAGACTGTACTTTCTTTAGCAATGCTGTTACTTTTGTAGAAATCCACCAGCTGGTTTAGGGAGGCAAAAACCTCATCCCAAACAAAGTAATGTCCATCTCTGTTGTTCAGAACCTTAAAGTGTTGGACATGATCACCATAGCTGTTAAAAGAAAACATTCCTGTTTTATTTGTCTCTCAATTTTTTTGGATGTTGTTGTTAATTTTTTCTATTTGACACTTTTTATTATTGCATTGTTTTTTATTGTAAACCGGACTTTATTCTAGTGAATGCTTTCATGCATTTTTGTAGACATATTATATCTGACCGTTGAGTTGCATAATGTGGATGATGCATAGTGGCGTTGTCTATCATAATGTTAACATTTGCTTCTGAGTCACAGTGTTCATGAAGATCTACCAAATATGTTATGGTGTGCTTAGTGGCCTGCCATCCATTGTCTTGTTCTTTTGTTTGACATAAAATTGACATCTGGTTGGGATTTATAGAGACTGAGTGCCATCTGTTTCTTAAATTGATATACTCCAAAGTTAAAAAAACATTTATTTATGTAGTGTATTCAGT
>JAOTRQ010000018.1:3421175-3431885 GCA_028565875.1 Hoplisoma paleatum | reverse complement strand
AACTGGTCGCCCGCCGCATTAGTTGGTACCCCAAAAGTAGCCCGCAGCTTCAAAAAGGTTGGTGACCCCTGAACTAGTTTATATATAAGCAACAATCATGTTTTGGCATTGGTAATGGAGAGTAAGTCACGGCCGAGTGAGATGGATAAAGCAGATTTGGTTGAGGAACTTCAGTGGAATTGAAAAGAAAAATGGAGATTCTAATTACAACTCGATTGCCACATTTCATATTAAGTGAGATCATCTTCTAGCACTCGAAACATTACCTCCTTCACCCCAAAACTTCAAATTGGGCTTTTCTCTTCTCATCAAGCCTGGTTGTTCCATTTTCAGCACCTTTCATCCTTTTCAGGCCATAATCTCTTCTCTTCAGCTTTGTCTATAAAATATACACATGTCCCGTAAGTAACTTGTCCTTCTAAGATCCTTTTTATCCTCATCACTCTCAACACAGTCACAGAATCTTTGTCTTTGCGACTTCCAGGTCACTTTTCTGACTTTTTGCCATTGCAACTAGTTAACCTAACTTCCACGAAACATCACCTTTAACACTTTATGTTAAAACTTCATCCTTTCTGCACTCTTTTCAAACCCTCTATATCATGCGCTCCGTTGCTTTGTACAGCCAAGCCAAGTATTTGAACTTTTACAGGCTTTTCTCACCTGCATACACTTTGTTTTCCTACTTCTAACTTCCATCCCACTTCTATTTAATGCATGCCTCCATCTCCCCAGGCTCTTCTCAGCCTGTTCTCTTCCTTCACTACAAATATTAATGTTGTGTGCAAACATCACAGACCTTGGAGACCTTAGCTTGTCTGTCAGCCTGTCCTTGACCACTGTGAACAAGAGAGGACTCGGGGCTGATTCACTTTAACTTCCCATTAATGACTCGCCATGTCATTCCTACTTCTTGTCACTGTCACACTGTCCTTCTCCATATCTTTTATACTTCTCTAACACCCCAGAATTTTGTTATATGACGTCTGTTTTTAGCAACATATTATGGGTCTTCTCTGCATTTACAAACAAAGTGCAACTCCTTCTGGCCTTCCCTTTACATTCTTAAAACACTACTGCACAAAACATTGTTACTGCTCCTAAACTATTTTCTCAACTTCTACTACTGCTTCACATAATATCACACTGGGGCTGATCAACATTATACCTTTGTAGGAAATGCTACTATTTTATTTTGCTTTTAAAGTTTCTAATATTGCAAATCATCTTCTTCTTTTCACATTTAAGAAATTTTACTTAACTGGTACTCTTTCTAGACATTGTAATTCCTCCACTGGGCCAACTGACTTTTTGCTCTTCACTTAATCTATTCCTTCCTTCTTTCCTTCCTTACTTCCTTCCTACCTTGCCTCCTTCCCTTCCTCCCCTCTTCCCTCCTTCCTTCCTTCCTTCCTTCTTGTTTTATTCTGGCTGCATCCTACTTTAAAGGATGTTGCCTAGCTGCCTAGCAATGATTACATTTGGTTTTTTTTTTGGATAGCCCCAAATTAGGACTAACTGCAGCCATTAAAGGTGTCTACATATACTGTTCTAATGTGGTGACTTGTGGTTTGTTCTAGGAAATGAAAAGGGTTAAATAGATGTCACTTTATTTTAATACATTTGCTTTTAAAATTGAAATTCCAACAAACTCATTATTACAGACACTTTAAAGCTTAACCCTTCAGCCGATGCATGTACAATGGAAAGATAAATAGAGCTTAAGATAAGCTTAAAATAAAGTAGTAAAATAAAGAAGGAAAATGGTTTTATCTCATTACAAAATAGATACATTAAAGGTTAGACAGTTTAACTAGAGGTAGATATTATTCAAGCCTTATATGTGTTACAGAGAATCCATAAACTGAGTGTGTATTGTAGTTACACTACTTGCTTAAATTTCTTCTTTATAAATCAAATTAATTCATGATGACGTAAAGAGGGTATAGAATTATGAGTTAGACAAGCTAAGTAAGTCAACATTAGCCTGAAGTAGAAAGATGGATGGGAATTAGACAATTGACAGAATGTGTCTTTATTAGAACAGTGACACCATTCATAGAGGTGAGACTGAATGCCACTAGACTGTGACCTTAAATTGTTCAGTATCAGGGGAGCCAGGTTATGATAACTGACATTTACCTCTGTTAACATGTTTCACAATTTAAGTGTTTTGTGTTCGTCACAACACGCAGCTTATAAAACACGAAGAGTAAATTACTCCCCCAGGACAACCTCAGCTGAGCACTATAGTACTGACAGATACCTCCGCTACTGTTCAGCAGTGCTCATTGAGAGCGCTGTGTAATAGATTTGTAAAATCCCCTATAGGTGTTCAGCTGAGATGAGAGCTAGGCCATTACATAGCTATACATCAGTATAAAATGTTTCAACACATTGATCACAGTTACTTAGTGCTAGGGACAAGTGTAAATGTTTTGGTTTTGTCTTGACTACTTTCTGCTGGATTATAAATTTTAAAACCCTTCATCAATTTTGCACCATGTAACAGGCTTGGCTAGGTTTTTTGAATTGGCATGTTGTGGTGGGTTTTAGGGACTGTCTTCTTGATTTGTCTGTTTTGTAGTTTAGATTAAGTTCTTGTTTAATACGTCTTGTTGTCTTGTTTAATACACCACTTCTAAGGGTTAATGCTACTGTTCTGTTTGATGAGAAGCATCTCCAGATTACGATCTGTAAGGTTGACTGGTGCTTTCTGTAAGTGTTTTACATTCAATTTAAACCCTGGGGGCCATTTAGCTAAACATTTGAGTTCACTATTATATATGGCGGCACGGTGGCTGAGTGGTCAGCACTGTCGCCTCACAGCAAGAAGTCCTAGAAGAAAGACCTGGCAACCTACTCTGTGAAAATATAATTTCTGAGTAACTCTGGGGATCGGTAGCGTTCTACAAGTGACCCAAGAGTCGGAAACGACTGAAACGGGTAAATACATACATACATTATATATAAAGTTGATCATTTGTGGTTTCACATGTACCTTATCACTTCAAAGCTGTCATAAAAACGTCAGCTCAATATAATGTATACAATTTAATAACGTGGCCCTTATAATACAAAACAGAATTGCCATTTACTAAACAATGCATGTTCTGCTGGTTCTTTAGTGCCTTAAAGTTTAAAATAGTGGGTATTCATTGGCAACTTTAACACCTCTTGACCACTGCATACTCTTTGATATGAGAAAGCACTGTAACCCGAATCTCTCTGTGTTCAAATGTGTGCTTTATTTTATTACTTACTTGCTTACTTTATTGGGCTTTAATGATCTTAATGTCATAGTATGTACTGTTCATTCTATGGTAAAACATGTAATTTTAAAGGTTCTTTAAATGCTTATAGTTATAGGATACATTACAGTTATATTATTGTATTTAAGTGTTAGTATGATGGTTAGGGCGGTTCAAGACTTGAGCTGCCATTTAATATGTTTAGATTTAAATCTGCCTAACAGAAAAAAAGATTTGGATTAACACAGAAGTGTAAATATGAATATTGTAATGGTAAATAGATTTTTTTAAAACCCACTTAGTTCAAAATTCAGTGTGACTTTTATGCCCATTTAATCACGAACATTCTGTTTTCCTTAACTCCTGTGTACCTGGTTTGAGCATGTAAGCATGCTGGTGATCTTATTGAACTGTGTGACCCTGGGCCTGTTTCAGCCATGTGAGGATGTTGAGTGCCAGTCTGAGTGGTGTACCATCCTACAGGTAAGCATTACTCAATTACTTACTTCTTTATGTTTTTTTAGGCTAGTGTTTCATGTGGCATTATAAATTCATAACAAGGTTCTCAGAGATTTTTCTTTCTTGTAGTTTGGGTACTGCTACATTCAATTAGAACTTTAGCTAATCTCTTGTGAAGATAAGTATAAGGAGTAAGAAGATGTCTGGCCAGATACAGTATCATTAAATACACACGTTGTGTGTATAGCACTTATTATTCCATGACTGTGGGAAATGTGTGGGTTTAGTGAATACAGTCTGTTTGACGAGGAGCTTATAGCAGCCATATAAGGCCAGCTGGTCAATAACAGGAAGTACTACAGTATTCAGAATTTTCTTATTATCTCCCTTTAGCTTCACAATGTCCATGGCTGAAGTTTAGGTTTTTGTCCACAGGCATTTGATGACTGCATCTTTGCCTTCTTTGCTGTGGAGATGGTCATCAAAATGGTCGCTCTGGGAATTTTTGGGTCAAAGTGTTATCTTGGAGACACATGGAACCGCCTGGACTTCTTAATTGTTATGGCTGGGTAAGAATTCCATCACTGCATGTATAGCTAGTGAACCAAATTGCTCTACAATTACAAATTTAAACTAATTAAAAAATGGCCAAAAAGGTTTATTTAATTTGGTTAAGTTTTCAAACAAGAAACTAGCTCAAGAAATTACATTGTCAAGTAATTAACCCAATTAAATTATTAGCTGTGCTTTATTAATAAAGGTTGTAATATTTATGATGTAGTGTTTGGCTTTTGGCAGTCAAGTCAGAAATGTCAAGTGTCTTACCTATCAGATGACCTCCAAGAGTACATAAATCTTATAATACACCCAGGCATACTAATGGTTTATCTTATAAGTCTGTCATAAGCTTGATAGCAATTTGCAACTAATAACAAAATCTGTTGATTTCAACACACTAACAAAAACTTTGTTTTACCAACAGTGTGACATTTAAGTGATATTTAGCTCACATTTTCAATTCAATTGAGTCAATTGCAAAATCAATCCAACACTTTTAAAGCAACACAAGCTTGAATTCAAGAAACGGACAATGGAAATGAATGTAATTGGATCAGCCGAACCATTTTCTGAGATAACAGGCTGCACACTGTGGTCAGATTTCAGATGGAAGCAAAATCCATTTGTTTCCATTAGAGAGAATGTACCGGAAAGCTGCCTACTCGAAGCCAACCCAAAACTAAGAGCTATCATCATCTCCTTATCAATTTACTTCTAAGTCATTTTGAATTGGTTTCAGAACTGTCTGTGCTGGGATTTGATCTATGATGGATAGATGGACAGACACTAAGTAGCTGACTTAAATGATTCTCATTTCTATAGTGTGTAAATGTCCATGCACCTCCTTATTAAATTTTCAAACACAGCACAGTGTTTACTGTTCTCAGACTTAATGTTATATGAACCAGAACAGGATTTTTACAAAATTAATGATTCCAATTCTAACTATCATTATGTTAGGCTATGTGTTACAAATAGGGGAATGAGGGTAACCAGGATATTCCCTCAGAGATTCTGAACACCACGACTTTAATCTCAGCTACTGGACGGCTGGGTGTCGTCTATGTGGACGGGCGATGTGTCTGCTGGGATAAATGACCAGACTAAGTGGGTTGTTCATAAAAATACTTTGTAAGGACCAATGTGCTTGTGCAGAAAGAATAAGTGAAAAGAAGCAGTCACAAGGACTGAACACATGTCAGAGGAGGATTAAGCAGCAATATCTGGAACCCTAGCAGGGGAAGACAAATTGACTATGCTGAAATGAAGGAAAGGGGAGATGGAGATGGAAATGGAAGGGGAACAAGTTTTTTCCCCCCAGAAGAATGCAAATGGAGACAAGAATATGCAGAAATTATTCAAATGTTTCAAAAATGAATAAAAAATGCAGAGATATCAGTGGTTGCAGGCTAGTACATCAGTACTGGACCATTAACATACATTAAAAACCTAATTAAGACCGAATTTAAGTGAAGTTTAAGTGGCTTAGTCTGTGTTTTGTTCTCTTGTAGGATGTTAGAGTACTCCTTGGATGGTCACAACGCTAGCCTCTCAGCCATCCGGACTGTGCGTGTGCTCAGGCCTTTACGAGCCATCAATAGAGTACCCAGTAAGTTCATTTACTTTGCACTGAATAACTGGTATACCAATGTTGAGATTCAGAATATATCGAAATCCAGATCATGTATTCGATTCCTACTGTTGGGCCCCTGAGCAAGCCTTTTAGCCATCAATTGCTCAAAAACAGTGTCTGCTAAATGTTGAAAAATCTAAAAGTCTGTATTATGCAATATTTTATTTGTGTTCATATATTTAAAACAAATTTTTAACGTTTTTTCAAGACCATAAATAAATATATCTATGTTTATTCTTGTAATTTACAAAAAACTACATCGATTTCACTTTCACTTTGCCATTAGCTGAAACGTAATGTGTTCGAAGAAATGTCACTTATTCTTAGGACATAATAAGGACATAAGGAAATAAACAAATACGAAACATATCTTTCATTAGATTAGAAGAAAAACTTAAAGTCCACCCCAAGTTTGAATTCATAACGTTTTTGCTACTTTTACAAGACCTGAAGTGCGACTGGTAAAAGGTTCAGTGAATTCGTTCAAGCACAACACTGCTGATATTTGAGGCTGACTGGAGAGATCCAAGGATTTATAATTGTCAATATCAGGCACTATGTTTTATAATAAACGGTTGCTTTTCTGTGTTATTACTGACTATGTACTCCCGGAGCATGGTGGGAAATAATCTCGAAAACAATGTGGTTGCAGTCTTGTAAATAGTGACTCTACAAGATCTCCAGTCTTTGTAAAATCATAGCTTTTAACTAGTGCGTGACTAAGTCTGGGATTTCTCTTTAGATACGAGACGGTGTCATACTTTAATCTGTTAATCTTTTCATGGACTTTTTGATGTCTTATAGGGTAAGGAAAACATTAGATAATATGAAACAAGCTCAAAAGAAAAATGATGTAACCACTCTTAAGGAGACATAACAAATAGCACTTACAGTACACCCAGGGCTGTATACAAGATCCTATTTATCATTGAAAACAGATTAATGAAATGAATGATTAGTGTTCATTGGTATTTTAGATTGGACTACATTAAAAGTATGCAACTACTCCAACAATTTTGTTTCCCAAAATGTTTTCCAACACCAGCAAAACAAATCAGGTATAAAAAGGAAATGATATAAGTACTAGTATTAAGTGTACTGTTCTGCACTCTGGTTATGACTGATTTGTATGGTTTTCAACTTCTATCTCTCAGGAAGAAAGAGGAACTTAGACCATTAAAATAATGTTACTTTTTAGTTTTTACCTACTTACCACCAATACTTGACAGAGCCTCTGAACTGTGTTATTGCAAGATGCCCCGTTATGGATTCAGCAACCACTTCATATTGATTAGCAAGAACAATATCGATAAGAAAAAATGTAACAAAATTATATCTAAACTGTGTAGAATACAAACGGTGAATAGAAGATTCCATAATATCATGTTGAATGTGAAAGTTCTCAATCACTTATGAACAAAATGATTTAATACAACATAGATGGTGAAGCAACATAGCTGAACACCTAAAAGCTGTCAGAGCAATTGGACATTAATGGAACCACAAACTGACCAGGGATTCTCAAGCTTGAGAGTTTGAATCTCATTTGTGCTAACAACCGGCTGGGAACCTACATGGATGATTGGCTAGTCAGTGGGAGGGAGGGCTGTAGGGATTCTTTATAACTGCTGCAATTATGAACTATGCTGGTTAATTCATAGTCGTGCGCAGTGGGGTAGAGGATTATGGAGGTTGGTGTAATGATTGTTCATGCAATAAGGATACCAGTAAGGGAATAGACCACTGAAGTATTGTAGTCATTTTGTAGTAGGCGCCATGTTGTTTATGCCCATATTTGGTGTTCCAAATTTTTACAAAATGAAAGTTTTGAAAGAAACTGAAGTTGTGTGTTGTTAAAGTGTCTGTTCTAGAATTGTTCTTGTACTGTAGCTAGTTTAACAAAGTTTTACAGTTTCTAAAACCTGTGTAACTACTCGATCAGATATTGTGCCCTGTGCCCTTAACCTCGGTGTAGCTCACTGATGTCTAACTGGTGTGCAGGTAGCATTAGCGCACATGTTGCATTATTGTCATTATGACACTTAATCTTGTAGTTCAGAAAATCCTTGATCAGGAGAAAGTCTACAGGCTGAACTTATTTATTTACTATAGAAGATGATTTTGTAAAAACAAATCTCATGCAACTGGGCAAATATGGTCATACAGAAAATTATGAAATGCACGACGGTTTCTTCTACAATACACGTAGATACTGGAAGGATGGAGGTTTTTAAAACCCACACACTTAAAGCAATAATAAGGTCAAAAAAGAAGCCAGCAGTCATAAAAACACACTATGAACTAAAATGATCTTTGTTTCAACCATCCTTATACTGTATACAACAACCTCTAATTTGCTCAAAAGCTTTTCCACATGAACAACTGAAATAATTCACTTCCACTCAGTCCCAAGACTTTTAGAGTGTTCAGCCTCTGAACTTGGCCTGCAGTGTGAATTTAATTTAAGTCCTAAGATAAAGTACTTTGATTAATTTGTGGTCATTATTGAAAGCGATATCGAGTTGAGACAAAATACATTTAGGTAAAAAGACTAAAGAGCACAACTGTAGCAGCTAGTAGGTAGTGGTGAGAATAGAACCCTTAACCTTGTACTTAACAATGGAATAAGATATAATACGTAATAATCAAGGCACTTCTCCTCACCAAGCTCAAAAAAGCTTTTATTTATGGATCTGGTGTGGTCGTGCTGACAAGAGAGTGTGGCATGTTGAAATAAACCAAACCCTTCAGTACTGCTAATATTTGCATCTGTTCATTAAATGAACATCTGTTGTCACTGGATGGAACTTAAATGTGAGACCAAAGTATCCAAACCTGATTGAGTATTCAGATTTTCATTGGGTATTTAATATAAATGAGTGTGTTTGTGATATTACCCAGTTACATTTTGGGCATTAATCAGACACCTTTATACAGAAGCATTCGGGCTGAGTGCAAACACTTGGAATTCACAGCAAACAAGTCCTGAACTTGATCGTGGTTTCCTTTCCATTTCCTGGTTTATTAGAGACACTGAAGTATCCTATAGGTACTCAGCCCCTAGGATGTTTCTCCTAGTAGGAGCAGATGGAATAACATGCAAAGCATCATACAGTCATTACTTACAATCAAAATCAAACGTATTTCAGGATGGAGGACTTTGCTCAAGGGCCCAACAGTAGCAATCGGGCAGTGGGGGGAAGTTTAAATTGTCAATCTACGTATTACTAGTCCAGTACCTTAATCAGTGAGCTAACACTGACCCTCCATTATCTTAGCATTCGGATCATTTGATACCTGTGGTCTAATTCAAACACAAACTTCAAAGTAGTTGGCTGATCTTTTTTTTATCAGACAGCTTTTCTCATCAGCATTAGTGTGTGGGAGTGTATATTTTTATACTGGTTGCTTTATCTCTCCACACTATGCGACGGAGAACTCCTCGAGGGAGCTCATTACCCTGGATGTGCAGTGCAGGGGCCTCAACTCAGACGTCTCCACTCTGCCTTACGTGGGAGGCATTGACAGATGACATGAACGATGCTTCCATTTCACTTAAACACATCCATTTAAGGCTCGCTCCACCTCGTTCACGTAATCTGCAGTAACTACATACGTATATACACAGATACACGACATAAGATAGGCATTTGCATCATATGTAATCCCCCACTTAAAGGGGATTTTCCTTCCTAGTGGTGAATGTTGACTGTTTAAAGATGGGTGTTTAAATATGACAACATTTCATTAACATTTCACTTCCCCTAATAAACTTCTAGTTACTTTAGGTTACTGACACCCTGTCAAGATGATCAGCGACAAATCTGGGACCTGAGAAAACAAATGCTAGTTTTAAACAGGTTTTGTCAAACAGTTTTTTTGTCACTTTGCCGTCTTGTGAGAAATCCTGATCGTCCTCAGCCTCTTTTTGGTATTTTAAAATCAATTCCGGCTTATCCACCAGACTGCAGGTTGCTACCTGTCAGCGGGCTATTTATTATCAAGCTATTATCAAGCTTATCTGATGACCCCTAGGTGGGTACAGCAACAAATTAGTTGCAACTCCAAGCAAAGTCACTAACAAATTTAAATAATCATGCACAAGACTGCATGTATAAAGATGTGTCATGGTTTGGCGACTAAGGCTGGATCATATTCAGCTCAACGTTTTATAAAATCCCTTTCAGAAGCTGAGCTAGCTCAATGTGCGAAGCTTTACAATGTGTAGTTATTTTAAAAATAACTAGACGATAATTGGTAAAGGAACGAGTGTACTATTCAGATGTGTACTATGATGTTTATTGTTGTGTATATAATATATACATATACTATATATATACTATATATATATATTAGGGCTGGGACTTTAACACGTTAATTTCGCGTTTCGATTTTAACGCGTTAAAAAATTTTAGCGCATTTTGGAGCATTTTGGACCTTTGTATTCACTATCCCGACTACATTTCCCGGCATCCTTTGCATCGGAACTCCAACTATGGAAAGCCGTAATGATCAGAATACTGTGTAATACACTACACGTGTTGTGTTACATTCTCTGTTCTTAATACAAGATGTAGTTTAGCCAGAACTCGGTTGTTACTTTAGAAATGTCACTTTAATTTTTGTTTACACCAGATGTTAAACTATCACCAGTTGCAATATTAGTTGTTTAATTTATTTATTTGAAAATTTTTACAGTTCTGTACAAGAAATGGTGCTGTGATTATTGTCCAATGTGCTGTTTACATTTATTTATTTATTTTTCAAATAAGTGAAACAATCAGGAGTTCCTGAAGTACTTGAAATCTG
>JAOTRQ010000018.1:3404810-3416256 GCA_028565875.1 Hoplisoma paleatum | reverse complement strand
ACAAGTTGGGATATGCGAAGAGAAACATTTCATTGTACTGTACATCAGTATATGTGTAATGACAAATACAATTGAATATGAATATGAATATATGACATACATTAGTATAAACTAATAAAAAGCTGTGTACACTCCATTGTCTAATTATTTCGTTATCTGTCAAGCATAAAAGAATCAGTATTGTAAATAATCTGTAAAGTTTAGCTTGTAGTGTCGAGTATCTGCAAAAATCTAATTTTCAGCATTAAGCAGACAACTTTATTCAATGCGAACAGTACAACAGAATATTTTTTAAAATATTGAGGGTTAATGGCCTTGCTCATGGGTCCAACAGTGGAAACTCGGTGGTAGAAGAGTTTAAACCAGCGATTTTCTGATCTCTTGACCAGTAACTTTTCAGTAATCTGTTTATGTGTTTAATCTAGTCATCTAGGGTGTGTCGTACCATGACCCTGAATATGATTAAGTGAAGGCAAATCTGTATGATGTAGTAACTTAATTAATATCTTAAGTAATACTAAATAAAACTTGCACATTCGGTGTATAGTTTTTTATGTTATAACGTAAAAAAATGAATCCTTCTGCTTTTTGTTTATGAACTTCTTGCTCTCTGTCCTCAACGTAAATCACAATGTTTTGGGCAATTTGGCAAATAGTTCCTTATAAATACTGCAACACTATTTACAGATACTTACCCAGGAGGATTGGAACGTGGTCCTCTATAATGGAATGGCTTCCACCTCTCCACTGGCTGCACTTTACTTTGTGGCACTGATGTCCTTTGGCAACTACGTCCTCTTTAACCTTCTTGTTGCCATTCTTGTGGAGGGTTTTCAAGCTGAGGTAAAAATACAAACCATATAATCCTGATAAATCTGACATTCCTTTTTGCTCTTTTGTTTTGTTTCAATGCACAAACTCTCACTACTATCATTTTTATACCCAGGTTTAAAGCAATTAGTGGCTTGAATGATACATTCTGAAACAACACTTGTATGAAGGCTTCCACTTGTATACTGTATTCATTAGGCACGTTTCTTGTGCACATCTTCACAAATTAACATTGCACGACCTTGAGCTGCTGTACACATGTTCAGGGTGGTGAAGATACAGTACAGTATTTAGCCTGATTAATGATTATTCATAAAACATGTATGAGGACTTTTCCTATAAAAGTATTTTTGACCTTACGGCTGCAACTGACTATCAATGAATGAGAAAGTCATTTCTCATTTGCTCTGCAGGGAGATGCTACTAAGTCCGAAGCAGATGAGGAGAAGAGGTCAGTTAACTTTGAGGAAGAAGAAACAATGAGAGAATTACGTGCCACAGGTTGCTGCTCATATACTTTTATTTGTATCTAATTATTTCACAAATATATAAGCATAATCAATGTAATATTTGATGTCTACTATACCGTACACATCTATAAATGCTTTGTCTCATAGTAAAATACTGATGTATGGCTAAAGAATAAAAAGTAGTATTATTTTTCCCAAACTGCAGGTGCAAGTGTATTTAGAAACTTTGCTTTTCATTTGTTTACTACCGTACTGTAAGTCCTGTGTGATAAATCTTAAATGTATTTCAGTCACTGGATAGTGAAAGTAAATTGCATTGTGTTATATTAGCTTTAAAACATCCAGGTTTTGCAAAAAAAATAATTGTTCAATAATTGTTACTTACAGAATTGAAGATGTATTCTTTAATGATGTCTGCAAACGGGCATGTAGATCCTCGTGGTAATTTGCCACCACCGATCATCATGCATACAGCTGCCACACCCATGCCTACTCCTAAAAGCTCATTTGGAACGGAATTGATCTGTGGAATGGAGGATTTGATACATGGTAGTGGGATTTCCATTGATCAAAATGCCTATGATCAGAGATCTCTGGTAAGACAGAGAAAAAACAAACAGATTCTTTTTTGCATGATACGTACAACATAAGAGATGCAGTAATTAAAATGGTTGTGCCTTTATTAATTATGTGTCTCAAGGCCAGTCCACGAAGATCACCCTGCCACCCATGCAGTTCCAGCAGTAACTGGGGAAGTCGCAGATCAAGCTGGAACAGCCTTAGTCGGGCACCAAGCCTAAAGAGAAAAGACACATCTGGCGAGAAGGAGTCTTTATTGTCCGGTGATGGCAGGGGCAGTTTTGAGGATGAGGACGGAGAAGGAAACATGGTAGTACAAACAGGCAGTATTAGTGGGGGCTCTTTGCACCACCCCAGCTCTCTGGACTTCCCAGAGCTGCCCACAGTGCCCAGTCTATGTTCATCAGGAGATTACCATGATTGCAATGGCAGGGCCCTGCACCTTTCTAGGGAGCTGCCCTCCGAGCTGATCCGCGAGGACTCCACTGCAGATGATGATATTGATGATGTAAGCAAGTATCATTTGTTATAGATTCATCATATGTTTTTGCTAAATAAATGAAACTCTTTATAGCCAGTGATGTCAGGTGTGATGGCAGTCAAAATGCTGCTTATGAAAATTGAATGTCAAAGCTACACTGTGCTTATTTCTGCATGGTCACCTTCCTTTGCAGTGTATCTACTACATCATAGTACCATTTTGCCATCGGCAAATGTGGTTCCAATGTCACCGTAAGTTGCTGAGGATGAAAGTGTCACCTTATAGGTGGAGTGATGAGAAAAGATGGATATGAAGTACATCTAAATCTACAATATTAGTTGTCTCAGACACGAGCAAATACAACTACTCCAGCCTTTAGCAAAACATTTTAATATCAAATCAAAGTTTATTTGTCACATGCATAGTTATACACAGTACAACCAGCAGTGAAATGCTTTATAACTACTCCATCCGAACTCTCGAAATTATGGTTAACAAGCTAAAAAAAATAATAATTGTAAACATAAAAGTAAACTTTTTTAACAATATAAAAGGTAAAAATTGGAAAGGTAAGTTATAAAGGGAGAAAAAAAACTGTAAATATATATTAAAAATAAAGTGACTGTTGTTAAAGTGACTTAGTGACCATGAATGTCTTATGCAGTATATGCAGATACTCGTATTCATATTTCTGTAGTTACTCAACTTTCCTCTTAAAATTTGCAGACTTTCTGTTCTCGTCTAAAAAGAGTTCTGGATTTCTTTAAGCCTAAGTGGTGCAAGACTCATGAGGATTGGTCGCTCTATCTCTTCTCTCCGCAGAACAAGTGAGTCAAACTGAATCAAACCAAAACCGAATTGAAAGCTAATTTTTGTGTCATTTTCATCCTTCTGTTTCTGTCTTATAGGTTTCGGATTTTCTGTCAGAGGCTCATCTCACACAAGATGTTTGATCATGTGGTCTTGGTCTTTATATTCCTTAACTGTATTACAATAGCTCTGGAAAGACCGGATATTAGCCATGAGAGCAAAGTAAGCTCAGCTACTGTTATAATGTAAAAACTTGATTTCGAGACACTAGAATCTGTGATTTTTTTATTCTCTTGAACCATTAATTCTCTGTCAAAAGTAAAAAGAAGCTCTAATCATTTCAATATCATTAATTAGCATGTTTGTAATTTGTATCAATCAGCTTTGTGTCAGTTCTTCGTAGAAACACAGGGTTCAGCTTGTGTTCAGAAAAAGTTGACTTCATCTAAAAGGGTGCAAAGTCATAGTATTATTACTTCATACTATGTGTGTGTGTGTGTGTCCGGATTTGACTTCCATTCAAGTAACACAGTGGCAATGTCACCTCACGACAAGGTCATGAGTTCAGTCCCCAGGTAGGGGCTGTCCTCTTATGTAAATTGGTATGTTCTCCCCTAAGCAGCATGGTTTTACTCAGGGTGATCCGATTTCATCACACAGTCCAAAAATATGCCAGTGAGGTGAAATGGAGATAAAAAGAAATTGAGTGTGTTTGATGTAAACTTGTGTACTGATGAAACTTGTTTAATGAATAAATAATGTGTGTCTATCATAAATGTAACCAAAGTGTAAACATGATGTTAAAATCTTAATACATACAATAATAAATAAACTCTCCCAGTAAATTTCACATTATCAAGAACAGAAGATGTTAATGACCATGACAGTTGAACAACTGAAGCTTTATAGAAAATATAAATGGGCTAAATATCCATTTGTACACTTGTATTAGTTCACATTCACAGTACGAATGGTGCAGGAAAAATAAGTGCGTGTGTTGTTTTTTACTAAATTAAACAAAACTTCCAACTATTCTTGAAAAATATTTATTTTAATATTTGACTTTTGCTAGGTTGTATTTGTTTTTTGTTTTTTTATGTTAGACGTTTACTTGCTGCATAAGGTGGTTAAATTGCTTATAATGAATACTTTTATTAACAAAACAGTAATATATTTGTTGCTGTTTGTGCAGGGTGATCAGTCGCGCTCCTGGACTCAAGCTGGTGGTTGAAACATTGATTACCTCTCTGAGACCCATTGGCAACATAGTGCTGATCTGTTGCGCCTTCTTCATCGTTTTTGGCATTCTCGGAGTTCAGGTGAAGACTTGTGGAAGTGTGATCTGTGAGAATGAAGAGACTAGATGAAAATGCACAGAGAAGATTATAATATAGGTCAAAGAACTATATACTATAAATACATACATACATATTAAGCTCAGTTTATTTTTCAGCTCTTTAAAGGCAAGTTTTACCACTGTGAAGGCCTCGATACTAGAAACATCACCAACAAGTCAGACTGTCTACAAGCAAACTACAAATGGATTAGAAGAAAGTACAACTTTGACAATTTGGGGCAGGTAAGAACTTGTAAGGATTTGTCTCTATTAGACTGTTGAAATCTCAGTGTTGCTATCACGAAAATATAATTGCCATGTAATTAGAGCTATTTGTGGCGTCTTATTTAGGTTTAATAAATGAATAACAATTTCTAGAAAAGATTTTAAACTGCTTCATGATTTTTGAGTGACTAATGGTTTTATTTTGATCAGGACAATGTATTACTAAAATATGCTTTGTTGGCAAATTTGTTTAGCATCAGATGTTGGACCTGTTTTTATTTTAGAAAAGGGAATTGTTTAATTACTTTGAGCATAATATCTGCATTTTATGATTTCCAATCACGTTTATTGAGTAATAAATGAAATTGCAAATGAGAAATTTGTAATGATTCTTTATAAAGGTTCTGTGCCTTCCAACATTCTAATCGCGAAAGCTTAATATAAAATAAAACGGATCTCAGTAATGATTTTAGTTTAAAACTACATGTTTATTAATATTGTAAAAAATATTTATTTCCATAAATTCTTGGTCTTTTTTTTCTCAGGCTCTCATGTCACTGTTTGTGTTGTCGTGTAAAGATGGCTGGGTAAATATAATGTATGATGGTCTGGATGCTGTGGGTGTCAACCAACAGGTTTGAGTTACTTCATGTTCTCTCACATGTGTGTACATATATATATATATATGTATGTATGTGTGTGTGTGTGTGTGTTTAGTTACTGTTTTGTTTTCTGTGTTGCAATGTACAGCCGGTGCGTAATCACAACCCTTGGATGCTACTCTACTTCATCTCCTTTTTGCTGATCGTGAGCTTCTTCGTGCTGAACATGTTTGTGGGTGTGGTGGTAGAGAATTTTCACAAGTGTCGGCAGGACCAGGAGGAAGAAGAGTCTCGCATGCGGGAGGAAAAGAGACAACGGCTTTTGGAGAAAAGGCGCAGGAGTAAGGAGAAATGCGGGTCTGGTCGGTAATCTATTTTTCTGAGCACTGCCTGCCTCCAGTGCCTGAGAGAAAAAGAGAGACATAGTGAAAAAGAGGGGAAAAAATGTTCACTTAGAACGAGATTTAATAATACCAAAGCTTTAGGGCCATTTATATTTAGCCACTGAGCTGGTGAAGGCCTTGGATTGTGATTGTCTACAGCATGCCCTGCATGATCCCTCACCACCAATTGCTGCATGACAGGACTGTAGGGAGGGTTTTCTTGGCACAAAAGGTGGGCTAGAGGCTTGTGTGGCTTCTTATGACATGAGCTTTATTCTGTAGTTATTAAACCCTTTGTGTAGATCTGGATGCAATTTAAATAACTTTTCAGATCTTTCCTCTGTTGACGGAAATCAACAGCAGCTCTTTCCAGATTTGGATTATCATGAAACACATGCTTATAAATTTCTTAAATGGTCTGTTAAATGAAACAAATTAAACAGAAGGATGAAAATATTACTAATACCTGAAGCTTTATTAGTATTAAGTGTTGTACAGGACTCGTAATAATCCTGTGTTGGAATGTTGTCATCATTTTCTAAAGATTAATATACTTCAACATTGAGCGTTTCCCTTTACAGCAAATCCTGAACTAACACAAAAGCAAAGAAGCAGTTTCGTTCTTTCTGTGTGCTGTTTACCACCAAAAGGAAGTGCCACTCTTGATCTCTATTGGTAGTGTTGCTAGCGTATGACGTTAAGCAAGACTATTCAGTCATGTCTTTGGAGCGGCGAGTAGTTAACTTGCAAGTGCGTTTTCATCTCCTACACACCCAAGTACGGCCGAGAGCACTTTTATTCCCTTAATATACTCATTTAATTATCTAAAAACAGTATTGTGCATTTAACAAGCAGAGATTATTGTCCATAATGTGGGTGCTTTTGTCATTTCAAGCCCAGTGCCACCATGACACCTCGTTGCATCATCAAAGTTTTGTCAATTTGCCCTTTTTACTAGACAGGGTGCCACTACAGCCCACAGCTCTATTTTCATTGTTTTGAAAGCACATATAGTACATAATGAACTAAATCAATGCTTTTTAACTACACGAGATATATATATATATAATTTAAATAGTTACAATAATGTAATTGTGAAATAAATTATGAGATGCTTTCAGCTGTATGGAACAACTGAACACATTTTACAATGCAGAAGAAATTTGGCATCAACACATCAATTATTCCTCCTACTGCTGACTCATCATAATCTGTCATCATATTTCACATCTGATGTCAACCAAACTATTTCTGCCTTGCAGATCTCAACACTTTATTGTATCGTAGGTCTTAGATTAGAGGTTAAGTTTGCAGGCATATCTCTGACAGGTATTCAGTAGCTATGTGCTTCTCTCTTGGCATTTGGGAAGATAGAAGTAAACAAGCTTTGTACGGCAGACTCAGAAGGATGGATTTAAATGGTGTCTGTTTCCAAACATTAATACATAACACTACTAATAACTAATCACGGTCATTTGTTAACAATACTCAATAATGCACTTAATATTTTGTGCGCTTTTAACATTCCAGTGGATAAAGTACACGCCCAGCCGAAAAAATGTGGCATGTTTACAATTGCATGTTTCTCAGTTCAGCATGTTTGAAGCATGATAAAGCATCACAGGAACTAGAAGTTTCAGGGCAAGACGTGTAAAACATCCTTGGCAGTAATCTTCCTCTCTTGCTCAGCATCACGTGTTTTTGCATGAATCAGTTAGCCATACCACATGCATACTGCGTTGATCTAAACAAGCTATTTGCTTGGGTCTGTGTTTCAAACAGAGGCGCAGCAGAGACCTTACTACGCTGATTATTCACCAGCCCGGCTTTACATCCACACACTGTGCACCAACCACTACCTGGACCTTTTTATCACCTTCATCATTTGCATAAACGTGATCACCATGTCCATAGAACACTACGATCAGCCCACAGTAAGTCAGCTTTCTTTTTTTAGAGCGATGTATTTAATTCATTGTATTTTAATCTAATAAGGTCGATTATTAACCTTTATTCCCATTTTCTACAGTATCTAGATGAAGCTTTAAAGTATTGCAACTACATCTTTACAGTCTTCTTCATCTTAGAGGCTCTTCTCAAACTTGTAGCGTTTGGTGTGCAGAGATTTTTCAAAGACAGGTAAAATAAAACTACTAAGTTTAGCCTTAAGTCGGATGTGTTCCAAATGTTATACTTTTAGTTATGCTAAAAGAATACAAAACTTAAACGTTCACGGGCAAGAGCGACTTTAATAGTGATAGATTCTTTTTATTTATATTCAATAAAGGTCAGCGTGTATTTAGGCTAATTGTTTTTCATTCCTTGTGGTTGTTTAATTAGGCAATAAAAATGTAATAAAATGACCAGCTGCTCAGACAGATGTGTGATGTACACAGAACTCAGTGTATCGTTATAATTAAACAACATGATTTTATTACATTTTTTATTATGTGTGCACAATGCATGACATTGTGATGTCTCTGGCTGGGTAAATCAATGTTAGATATATAATTTGTTTCAATTACACCAGACACCATTCATGAAGATGGCACAATTCGTTACATTTACAGTTTTGTCTGCATTCACTAAGCGTAGAGTAGCCAACCTTGTGTTGGCATAATTGTAATGTACAGTACATGTACAAAAATGGTAACATAATGTGTTTTTTACAGGTGGAACCAGTTAGATCTGGCAATTGTTTTATTGTCCATCATGGGCATCACGCTAGAGGAGATCAAGATGAATGCTGCTCTTCCAATTAACCCCACCATCATCCGAATAATGAGGGTTTTGAGAATAGCCAGAGGTACTCCACTACAGACTTCCTTAATATGAGTTTATGAGCATAAACTAGTGCAGACACTCTATTGGTTTTTATTGAGAGCAATATATCATGATATACGGATACTGCAGCACGGTAGAAATGCTGAGTCTGATTTATATTCTGCTTACTATTTACACAGTGCTAAAGCTTTTGAAGTTGGCTACGGGCATGAGAGCATTGCTGGACACTGTGATGCAAGCTCTACCCCAGGTAATCACACCATTCAAAAAGTATTCAAACTCCACCTTTTATGTTTGGTTCATCAATACACACTCATTTTCTCAGACTCCTGACATGAGAATAAATAACCCTTATCATATCAAGCATCATTTCATCTGAAATGAGCTAAACTCTGACATAACAATCTCTGATGCATGGCAACCCTGACGTTGGCAACCTCGGATTTAGCCTTTACTGTACTTACAAGCGACTATTTCTTTAAGTCTTTTTAAAGACTTTTGTATCCATATTTTAGAATGATACATATTTCATGAAAAATTTGTGTGTACCATTTTATAGAGCCAACTTTGTTATTTAAGACACTTGTGTAAAGGTTTTCTGTCTGTTGTTATTACGTTGTACATTCTATATGTATTTCAGAAATGTTCGAAAGTCCAGTGGATCATGCCACATAAATTAGAACATCTATGGCATTAACAATCGAGCTGTGCTCTATTATTGAGACTGACTGTGTCCCTTTTCTGTAGGTGGGAAATCTGGGCTTGCTGTTTATGCTTCTCTTCTTCATTTATGCTGCGCTTGGTGTTGAGCTCTTTGGAAAACTGGGTCAGTTGTGCTTTTGTGTACAAAGCTGACACTCGTTCATTGCCATTTACGTTTTTAGGTTACATATGTTTAGATTAGTTCCAAGAGGGCATGCAAATATTGAACCCTTACTAGCCAATTACAAAACTTTTAAGTGAAATGAGACACTGGTTTTTGTGTAAGTGACTTTAATACTTGTGTTTGTTCATTAGAATAACATTTTTGGTGAGACATATTAAGCCACCAGGCATATGTTTGTGCAATATGACTTTTTTCTTGCAATATGACTTTCTTGATATTTGTAGAATGCAGTGACGATAACCCGTGTGAAGGACTAAGCCGACATGCTACCTTTGAGAACTTTGGAATGGCCTTTCTGACCCTCTTTAGAGTTTCAACTGGGGACAATTGGAATGGCATAATGAAGGTACTTGCTGAAAAGTCTATAATAACTTTTTTTTATTTTTAATTTAGTTTTTATTAATGATAATGTTTATTTTTTTTTGACAAACTGATTACCATATTGTGTGTTTTGCGCAGGACACTTTGAGGGAGTGTCCACCTGAAGATGTGAGCTGCCTGGCCTACTTACCCCTGGTCTCCCCCATTTACTTTGTAACCTTCGTATTGATAGCCCAGTTTGTGCTGGTGAATGTGGTTGTAGCCGTCTTGATGAAGCACTTGGAGGAGAGCAATAAGGAGGCTAGGGAAGATGCTGAGATGGATGCAGAAATTGAGATGGAGATGGAAATGGCAAGATGCCAGAGCAATGTTTCACCAGGAAGCTCTGGTGCACTAAATAGCAGGGGGGCTCTGTTGGGGCCTGACTCGTCTGAGCAGGTAAGGTGAATAGTAAAAATAAATGAATGAATTAATTAGTTTTGAGGTACAACTGTGTCCAAAAAATAATATGCATGATGAGAATGGTTTGTAGTGCAGTTGAACAAGTGCAGTTATTTTAAAGATATGGTTATGGTTAAAACATTGGTAATAGACAAAACCCAGGATTGCAGATAAGAAAAAAAGATAGAAATAAGTAGAAAAAATGATGGAGTTAGACAGAAAAGCTTATTAGGTAGATGGCTGGTGGTGAAAAATCCAAATACACACAAACAACACAAGAATTGAGCTGCCATGGAAACCATATTGTTGAATAAAAAATTGCATTGACAGTGAACTTCAGGGCAGAATGACAGACAAAACATAGAGCATCACAAGTTGGTCTTGCTAAGGAAACAAGAGAGCTAGAAGTATTGGGATTGCGTGATGCAGTGGCAGCAACCGAGGTGACAATGACCTGACTGGATTTTTTGAATTCGCCGACTATTAACCTCGACACTTTTTGAATTCTTTTTATCTGTTTTTAATAAATAATCGAGTAAACCAGTCAGCCCAGTATGAATCTCACTGACAATCCCCTAGTTCTATTCAATTTTTAATCTCTACATTTCTTTGAATCTACCATGTTGTGTCAGTGTTCACCAGCTTAATAAAGAGCACACAGCCGTGGAATACGGTGTGGGTTGGTAATGTCAGTCGAATAAAAAGCAACATTAAATTAATCGAATGAAAAACAACAGTTAAAATTAGAGACATAAAGAGAATAAACTGAATGAGAAATGGGACCCAACAAGGAAGGTGGTGGCAAATTCACTTGTCAAATTTTGTGTTTAATTAACTGGAAGAGGATAAGAGCTAGTTTTAGAGCAGGATGGACTTGACAACAGCATAAAGAATAGTACTGAGTGATTGTGGGAAGTTAAGGTAGGGTGGGACTGTAGTTGGATTAACATTATGAATAATGTTAAGTGAATGTTATGTAGATTCTTTAAAAAATCTGCTTACTGAATAATTAACACATTTTTAATATATTCATAATCATACAGTATGATCATACGACTCATATCATAGATGTCCATTGTCCATGAATCAGTGTAATAGTAATAGAAGTTTAGTGTAATAACAAAGGAAATTGTATTAAACACGCTTTGTACAAAAGCCTCTGTTGGTGTTGACAGGAGTCTTTCAGCTTGTGTCATAACTTATCGTGTCTCTCTCTCTATCTCTCTCACACACACACTTATACATATATATATATATACATATTAGTAGTGGGACTCGATTAAAAATTTTAATCGAG
>JAOTRQ010000018.1:3369201-3384717 GCA_028565875.1 Hoplisoma paleatum | reverse complement strand
GGAGTGTAGCAGAGCCTGGATTTGAACCCCCAACCTTTGGGTTCCCAGCCCAACGCTCTACCCACCAGGCTACACTGTCCCTTGACAGACACTTGAGCAGTGACACAAATTTCTATACATAATTTATTACTGGCATAAAAATTTGGGCAGGGGGACAATTTCATTATGAGCACTGATGACTTAGTGGTTAAGGTGCTGGGCTAAGGATCGCTGGTTCAAGTTCCACTACCACCAAGTTGTGACTGTTGAGTCCTTAACCCTCAATTAGCCAAAACTGTGTAATGATGTAAGTTACTTTGAAAAATAGCGTCTGCTAAATACAGAAAATGTAAATGATCTGTGAATAATCAACAAATCTCAAAATGACAGTAACGAAAAGGATATTAGTGCTGTGTACCATTTACAATACCTGTTGTGTTAATGCATCACTGCCAGACCAATCAACCAAGTCAACAAAAGCTATATAATTGTATGCCTCATTAAACTCCTCATTAAACTCCACATCTTCCAGGTTGTGATCGGTCTCACTATTCCTCAGTTGCATGAGTTTTGTAAACAGTAACTATAATGTATTTATAAATCTTTTTGATGCTATTTATAAAAATAAACATTGTGATGTATACAAGATTTCAGCTTTGTACCTTATCATACCAGTGCCCTTGAGGTTCACCTTCCCGGTCAGGGGACCATTCAGGCTCAGAAACTTCTTCCTTTTGACCAGGATACATTGGAATAACAAAATCCACCAGTTCTTCATCCCTGTACATGGACCATTTTGTGAGGTTCTGCACAGTATGATGTGGAAGGACTCTTTCTGAGGACCAGACATCATCTGTTTCATTAGCATCTATTGTGTGGGCTTGAGCCCAGTGTTGACCATGAACCTGAGGTGGCACCACTGCATACCTTGAATCTTCTGGAGATCTTCCCAGAGTTGTGGGCAGCTTATAAGATGCTTTTTGTAAAAGTGGGTTCTTTAAGGCCTTCCCCAGAAAGGGTGAGAAGGGTTGATCAGTTTTAGGTGTTTGATTTGTGGTTATGATTGTTCCATCAGGAAGCCTGTAAGTAGCTTTACGAAGATTTTGATTCTGGAGTGCAGTGGACAGCACTGAAGGCTGTTCTTTTTTGCCAGGCTTTTTAAAAAGGTTTGAGGTACTCGGTAGTTGATAAGAGGCCTTACGTAGATTAGCGTTTAGCAATGCACTTGACAGAGAGGAAACTTGTTCTGATTCTTTCTCTGAACTTTTGGTTATAAGTGTTCCATCTGGAAGTCTATAAGAAGCCTTACGAAGATCTGCATTCTGAAGTGCACTGGAAAGAAGAGGGGAGGAAGACTGTTGTGTTGGTTGGTCCCGAGAAAAAAGACTTCCATCTAGTTTGAATGGTGCTTTGCGCAAGTTACTATTTTGTAAAGCATTTCCCAAATACGGTGCAAATTGTTTTGTTTCAGGTTCTTGATTGGAACTCTGAGAAGTGAAAATTGATCCATCAGGAAGTCTGTAAGAAGCTTTTCTAACATTTGCATTCTGAAGAGCATGGGATAATAGAGTGGAAGATGGTGCTGGTTGTTCCACAACGTTTTGTGATCTGATTGTTCCATCAGGTAACCTATAAGCTGCTTTGCGAAGATTTTGGTTTTGTAGAGCATTTGACAATAATGAACTTTGAGTTTCCTGTTGTTGCACCCCTGTGTTTCTGGTTATTATTGTTCCACCGGGTAATCGGAAAGAAGCACCCTGAAGATTTGGATTTTGTAATGCATTGGATAGCATTAAAGAATGTCCTTGTATCTGATGGTTTGGTGTAGAACTTCTCTGTAGTGGAGAAGTGTATGATGCATGGCGTAAGGTAGGGTTTTGTAGTGCGTTTGACAGCAAAGTTGGAGAAACTTTTATTTGGGGATTTTGTGATGATCTTGGCAAAATTGGAGAGGAGTTCTGGTTGACTTGATGTCTGAGCATATGTTGTAATGATGCAGCTCTTTGTGCAGATGATGTAAGTGAAGCAGTGGAAAGATAAGGATTTTGTAGTGCATTACTTAGCACTTGAGAACTTGGATAACTGGACTGGACATCTGGAGTCACAACTGTTTGTCCAAACGTGATTATCTCTTGAGGCTGACCACATGGTGAATATTGAGTTGTAAGTAAATTGTGGTTATTGATTTGATTGTACACAGAATTTGTTAATATAGGAGTTGCACCAGGTGACTCAATGAGATGAGGTGAGGTTGGTCTAATAGGCAAGTGAGGTACGCTCATGGGGCCATGAGGGGAACCTGGTCTCATTGAAAGTCGAGGTGAACCAGGACTTACTGGAAGCTGAGTGGGTCCTTGTCTTATCAAAACAGGTGAAGATGGTCGCATTGGTAGCTGGTTTGGCATCTGTCTCAAGGTGGGTTGAAGTAAAGGGGATCCTGGAGTACTAGTGAAAATTTCCTGAGGAAAAGAAGCTTCGCCATTCATTAAAGTAGGTTGGCTTGCACCTCTTACTGATTGTCTGAATGAAATTGGGTTTATTGGTACTCTTACAACAGGACGACCTCTTCCAACAGGTCTGTGAAAGACTCTCTGGGGATTTGAACTCCCTTGTGGAAAATACATGCTAGCTTCCTGGAATGCTATAGGTCTAGAACCTTGTCTTGTCAGCATAATAGGAGAGGTGGTTGTGCTTCGATTTACAGGCCCTGAACCCATTGTTCCATTATGAATAGAATATCTGAAAGGAGCAACACTGTGTCTTAAAGGACCATCTTGATGTCCTTTCCTTCGCAATGCTGGATTGACAGGTGATGGTTTAACTGTACCCATTGGCACTTTGTTTCGTCCAAATCCTCTGAATCTACGTGTGGATGACCGGGTAGCATTTGTTGTGTCATTATGGACTGTACCAGATAATCTTGATGGTGTAGGAGAGATAGGGCGCTGAGTAGAGGATATTGGTCCTGGAGATCTTGTTCTGTGGCTGAGAGATTGTCCTCTGTGTAATGAATATGAATCACCATTTTGTTGTCCTTGTTGATTCATTCTTGGGGACAGTGGGGGGCTCTTTCTCCTTAATGATGGTCGAGGTGAAGAAGCCATTGATCTTGATGATATAAATGACTCTTTTCTGGTGTTTTTACCAATCGGTCTAAAAGGACTTTGAGAAGGACCTGATCGGATACTTTGCCTCAGGTTTGGTCTTGAAGACATTGGTGAACTCATTCTTCTTATCGAGTCATGCAATGAAGTTGGTGAACTTCTTCTTTCATCACCACGAGATGACTGTCCTGAGGAATAGAAGGGTTTTCTCTGGGGTATGGGAGATTTCCTTCTCAAAATAGGTGAAGGACAAGGCCCTTGTCTTAAAGGTTGTGGAGATGATGGACTAATTATTCTTTTTTGGAGTGGTGATAGTGGTCTTTGGGCATTGTTATTCCATGATGGTTGGCGAAACACTCTTTTTTGTTGTCTTGGTGAGTATTGAGGTCCTATTGTAGCAGGTTGGACATTAAATCTTTGTTGGAGCAGAGGACTACCTTGAGCAAGTCTAGTAGAAAGATTTGGGGAAGGATAAGGACCCCTTTCCCTTAGTGGAATTGGTTGTACATGCTCAACTGAATAGCCCAAATCAAGCCTCTCTAACATTGGGTCTGGATAGACAAAATGTGGGTTTACTTGGTTGTTGAGGTTTGGATCAAATCTTCTTGCCAGTACAGGAGATGATGGTGTTGAGATTGGCATTTGTTGCCTATGTCCAAAAGCATGCCTGCTTGGAGTGGGGGATGCTGGCATAGGGGTGGGGAAGAGAGGCCTCACTTGAAGTATTGGGGAGGATGGTAATTGATTAGACTGAACTAAACAAGGACCAACACCTGGTACTGCAGAAAACTGTTGTGGTGTTTGATGGACCAAAATAGGACTGCCACCTGGTACTGCAGAAAACTGTTGTGGTGTTTGATGGATCAAAACAGGACTGGCACCTGGTACTGCAGAAAATGTTTGTGGTGTTTGATGGACCAAAATAGGACTGCCACTTGGCACTGCAGAAATCTGTTGTGGTGTTTGATGGACCAAAACAGGACTACCACCTGATAGTGCAGAAAATGGTGTTGATCTTTGCTGGGCCAAAACAGGACTGCCACTTGACCCCACTGGATGTGGCGTTGGTGACTGATGGATTAATACAGGAATTGCTGTGGGAGATTGTTGTGGAATCTCTATCATCTGTCCAACAGATTGTGTATATAGTGAGAGGGGATCCTGTTGCATGTTCGGTATTAGTTCTAAATCATTGTAGGACATTGGAGGAGGTGGTGGGTTCACTATTTCTAGTTTTTCTTTCCCAAACAATTTAACTTGAGGTCTTGGAAGTCGAAACTGATCCTCAATAACAGTGTTTTCTGTTAGTAGATGTGCATTTTCATTAACATAAGGATTGGATTGCTCTGTTGGTTCCATTGTGTTCCCCATAATGTATGTGTATTGCTGATTTCCAGCAAAAACAGGGTCTAGATAAAGTGATGTAGTTTCCCCACCATAGCTGTATGTGTTAGGATCATATGGATTAGGGTAATTTGGGTAAATCATGTAAGCATTTTGTAATTCATCTTGATACCCATATACACTTTGATAATCATTGTAATAATCATACTGTTCTGGGTAATAAGTATAATTATAGTTGTCCATGTCATGTCCATAGTAGTCATATTCATCTTGCATTGGAAATCCATTGTCATCGTAATATTCTAAATCGCTATCAAAGTAGTCATACTCATCTATGCCATTGTTATAATAATCATATGGTCGTCTTTCATCATACTGGTCTAGGTAGTCTTCATCATTACAGTTATATTGATAATCATAAAGGGAATTATAGTAATCATATTCTTCATTAGAGAAATCATATTCATCTTCAAGGTAATAATAATCCTCTTCCTCACAGGATTCATGCTGGTAAGGTCTTTTGAAATGTCTATGGCCATATTGTTCTTGATCCCTTGCAAAGAATCGATCTCTTGGGTTGTTTCTTCCATAGCTTCTTTCATCACAGTCAGTTTCCTCATAACTATACTCAGCCTCATCATACTCATATCCTCTATTCGGATAGCCATAGCTCTCCATATTTGACCTGCGGCTGCGAATAGAACGACCTTGTCTTCCCTTCGATGTTTTAGATGATATGAATCTACTAATCAGCCAATTTGTCGCCCCTGTAACTTTCCCCATAATCCATCCTTTGCTCTTGAACTTGGAGCCTCCAGTATTCTTTTTACCAAAAAATCCTTTTAATTTGCCTCCCAGCCCAGACGTGGCAGCTGCAGTGTTTCTTGTTTTTCCACCAATATTAAGCAGTGAAAGAGATTTTTGACTTTCTTCTTTTTTCTCAGTTTTAGGTCTTCCACTAGCTAGAAAACTTGTCATGAATTTTGATGTATTTCTTAGATCTTCCGCTTTGGGTTTACTAAGCCCAGCAAAAAGCTTTGCTGAGCCTTGCAAAGCCTTTGGTGCATCTTTTTTCTTTTTTGATAGCCGCATAAAAAGTCTGGATGTACTTTTAAGGCCCCTTTTAGGCCGTTTTGTGGCCGGTGTTTGGGTAGCATTCTTACCAGTTTTTGAAGCAGCTTCATCAATCAGCCCACTGTCCTCATTTTTTAAAAGGTCTGCATCCGAGCCTTCAGATTCACTAGTCACAGCTTGTTTGCCTTTTCCTTTCTTAGGGTCCTCCTTTCCTTTTCCTTTTCCAGGTGGTTGTTTGCCACCTTTCGGCTGATCTTTTCCTCCTTTAGTCGGCTGTTCTTTTGCTACTTTGGTAGGCTGCTCTTTTGCTCCTTTGGTAGGCTGTTCTTTTGCTCCTTTGGTGGGTTGCTCTTTTGCCTTTCCTTTGTCTGCAGTCTTTGCAGCAGCTTTTTTTGGTGGCATTTTAAGTTATTCTAGTATTTGAGTTTTATAAAAGCACATTATCAAGACAAAATCTAGTAAAGTAAAGCTAAAATACCACTCTTGAAATTAAAAATACATTTCTATTCAAGAAGCATTTACTCATTTAAAATGATGAAAGATTACTTGACCTGATGAATAAATATCTATCACACATTATTACTTGTTAATCTTAAAATGTTCAGTCCAACAGGTTCTTGTCATTAGTAATTGTGCTGATTTTGGCAACAGATTTCCCAGACAATAGTTCTGCTGTATCCCATCTCAGGTATCCATGAATATCAGCATCCATGTAGCCTTGTGCTGAGATCTTTGCTGTTTGCTGGTAAAAGTATTCCAATTCCTTTTTATATGAGTCCTTGGTATAAATCCATTTCCCTGCAGGAGTCTAAAAGTGTGTGTCTGAATGCTGTTAAAGACTCCCGGCTATATTTGGGACCTTAAATGTATCTGCTACGCTCACTTAGTAACATTATCTCTTTGTTTCATTCCTGTATAAATTATGCATATTACTGAGCTGTCACTAAACTGTTTTAAAAAACTCATTAAATGAGAATAAAAATACAGCTGATGTTTAAACTTTAAGAAATTTGAAAGTCTGAAATTTAAAAAAACATTTAAAGTATGTTGCCTTGATATTCCCCTTTTGGTTTTCTTCAGGTTTATTATTAGCTTGTTTTGGATATGATATTATGGTAAATGTCACATTCTAATTTAACCATATTTTTAGGTGATCTCACGACATATAACTTAATTGAATCACATTTCTGTATTGCAGTTTAAAAGACTTTAACAAATGGTATTGCCAAATATGCAGATCCCATCACATTAAATGTATTCAGAATTTTATTTAGCTTTTTTCTATGATACGTTTTAACATATTATTGTTATTTTGACATGTTATTATAACAAAGTGTAATCATTGAAAAACAATTAAAATCCATGATTGTTTTGACTTGATTTTGGAAATCATGTTTTACACCTTTATTTATGACTCAGGGGTTAATTAGTTGAAGATTGTTACTCAATGAACAAGGTTATATCAAACACATTTATAGACATTTTTTACTGTCCAGATTGCTCAACTGAGGACTGAACTTGGGACCTTCTTGCTGCAAGATAACATTAATGAGGGTCAATTCCTCGTCCATTTTATGAAACTTTTAAATTCAGGCATTTTATCTTTAACAATTTGCCAATAAATGTCATTAACAAATTAAAGTAGTTTATATGCTTTACATGCAACAGTTTAGTGAAGGACCTTTTTGTTTCACTGCATGGATTCAGTGGGTTAAATGCAGTTCCACTCCATGTAAAAAAACATATTACTTCTATTAATGTTATT
Organism: Hoplisoma paleatum; assembly: GCA_028565875.1. Classification (NCBI taxonomy): domain Eukaryota; kingdom Metazoa; phylum Chordata; class Actinopteri; order Siluriformes; family Callichthyidae; genus Hoplisoma; species Hoplisoma paleatum. Next base: position 3,377,451 of record JAOTRQ010000018.1, on the reverse strand, counting down.
ACTTTTCATCTATATTTCTATACAATTATCAACATATTTTACTTTGTTTGAGTCTGACCCAAATGTTGAGGTTTCTCAAAATCATCCATTATTTAGTTTTACCACCGCTTCATCCTATTTAAGACCACAGTGGAATATACTCTTGGCGAATACACTAAACACCTGAACAGAAACAGTGCTAACCACTAAACCTCTAGAGCAGGGGTCACCAACCTTTTTGAAACTGAGAGCTAGTTTTTGGGTACCAACTAATGCGAAGGGCGAAGTTTGATACACACCTGTGAAATCAAAAATTTATAACCTTTAATTACATGTTACAATTAATAACTGATTATATTCATCTATGTCAAATTCAAATTTTATTTGTCATTACACATATAGAGACATACAGTACAACGAAATGTTTCTCTTCGCATATCCCAACTTGTCTGGAAGTTGGGGCCAACGTACAGCATCCCTGGACAGGGTTAAGGGTCTTGCTCAAGGACCCAACAGAGGCCGTGTAGCAGAGCCTGGACTTGAACCCCCAACCTTTAGGTTCACAGCCCAACACTCTACCCACTGGGCTACACTGATGTGAAGCTTATGTGAAGATGCTGATCATGTAAATGATTTCTCAGAATAATTTTCAACAATAATTTAACAAGGTAAGAAACAAATTAATATATTTATGCAAAATATGCAGCTATTATTAGAACAGGCCCGCGGGCGACTCATGAGATCCATTCGGGCGACCACGGGCACCACGTTGGTGACCCCTGCTCTAGAGCCTCAGTTATACACTGAGAGGTAATTAACAGGAGGGGTTAAAAGTAATATAAAATCTATCTGACACATTAAAAAAAATTAACATGCAGAAAATAATGACCCCCAGTGTCCTGGACAGCAGATGGCAGCAAATCTGACAATCAAGTAGTAAGCGGACTCATGTAAGCTTTTAAGTGCAATGTTTAACTTGACAGTATTAATGCAGGTTGGTCAACATTATTTAAGTTATATATTTTGCAATGTTGATTACACTGATTAGTTTACTATCATAAAAATGTATATATTTAAATGTAAGCATAAATTCATTCTGCTCTGTGCTGTAAAACTGTTGTCACACCTAGTAAGAGCAAAGTGCGCCATCTACATGTAAATATTGGTATCACAGTTTAAACATTTCATCTTGTAGCTAGTACAAACTGGTATTGTATGGCCTTTAGCGTCCCTCTCAGGAACTGCTCAGATTTTTTAATACTTTGGTCCAGGACTGTTTAATAGCAACTTTGTGAGTTGATAAAGTGTGCATCAGGAAATCTTTTCCTAATAAGCAAACACAATGTTGGTCTGCTAAGTATGAACCACTAAAAAAACTATCACAGCAGCTTTAATTCGATGGTAGAAGCTTGCGTTGGTGGGGTTAGGAGTGTTGTAAAACAACAGATGGGGTTCAGTATGATAGTGCAACAGGATTCTACCTGATAAAACACCTGCTAAAATGAACAGATGTAAAGCGCACCACAAAGAACTGAAGATCGAATACTGACAAGCAGATCGATTACCTTAATCTACATAATACTTTCTTTGTTAGAGTGAATAAAATTAGTATATACAAAGGAAAAGACAAATGCAGTGGGTCAGTATATTTTGTTTAAAATGCATTACACAAAAAAATATCATTTACATGTGTCACAATAGTAAAAATTGGCAAAACAATAAGCTAGACATTCAGGCAACACATTATGGCCTAAGTATCCAAGATCTCCGACTGTAATGCACTAATCAAACAGCCAAACACATGCTTACCTTCTCTGGAGACTCATGGAAAACAGTAGATTTAACGCTACTTGTCAAGTAATTCCAAAACAAAGTTCCATCATTTTCTTGTTGTTAGTCCCACACCACAGGAAGCATCAGACCATCAGTGGGACAGCCTGAGTTTTGATAATTCCCCACACTAAATTTGCAGGCCGTATTGTACAGCCCGAGTGACTCCACATGCAAATTTAATGACGTCTATTATACTAGTTTTCACTAATGAATAGAAGCAGCTGCTCTAGGTTTTCAGAACCACGTGAAAAGGTAACTGTTGTCATCTTGTAATGATGGTACAGCATTTTAATAGCTGCATTAGAAAATCACAAGAAAGCAGAACCCAACATTATGATTAAATACTTGTATTATATACACACACCCCTAAATATGTTTTTTTAATGCAACTCCAGATGAAGATCAAATCCTAGTGATTAGATTTTATCTACCATCTTTTGTAGAACTGTTACTATACATGATTTTGCATATTACACACTTTTTGTCCTCAGTAATAACACAATTTTACTGTAACTTTGCATACATTTAGGTGAATATACAAAAATAGATGCAGTTACCTCTATCTTTTCAAAAATATACCCTTGAAACACACATTCAAATATACAATATATACCCTTTTGTCCTTTTGTGCTGGTCAGGTAGCAGTTTTCCTGTTTATTTAGCCATAGCTACAGACATTTTATGTCAGAAGAGCAATACTTCTAATAGGGCTTTTGTTATTCTTTTAATAATCCCCATTCACTTTCATAATATTGTTAACTGCAGAGTTATGTCTTTACAGTTTATGTTATGTTTTAGATGCAAAAGTTCAAATATAACGACGACAAAATGTTACACACACACACACTCACAAAATCTATCTTTATATAGTCCAGCCCAAAGGCCAATAGTAGCCCATGTTCGAATTTCCATCAGCCCAAACGTCATAAAGCAACATGCAATTACATTGAATGTGTATGTGATGATCTGTGTATCATTTGTTCCTTTATTTTTCAAATTTAATGTTAATGGTTTTAAAGAATGTTGGGCTGAACATTTGATCACACACATTTGATTTAGATTGGACAGCCCTGGTCTAAATGTTCGCATGGATTCTGAGCAATTCCAGTTAACATTAAGCACAGAAATTGTACCCAAACTACCTATTGTGCCACACCCCACCCATATTTCTTCATGTATAAAGTCTGATATAAAATGTATATTTTATTCGCGTATTTCACAACACCCTTAAGTTAAACACACTAATTTCTGTTTCCTGTTAAGCTCAGTTTTTGTTTTATTAAAATGACATTTACAGTCTCAAATGGTCTCTAAATAACAAACATACACATTTCTAAAACGTCAACCTTTTTATTTGATTTTAGTTCGAAAGTTTAGTAAAACTTTTTCAAACATATTACCAAAGTGTTTATTGATGTGTAAACTGTCAAAACAATATGATCAATTTATTTTTTACTCCAACATCTGATTTAGGAATTTATTCTGTAACCTTTCATTCTGTAAGATCTAACTGCAATTCAGTTTTTTTCTAACAGGATGAATGAAGAAATAATGTTGGAGAAGATAGTAATGTTGGAGTAATTGAAGTGTGTACTTAGAAAATGAAACAGAGCAAAAGATGGTGTCATTTCATGTTATTGCAATTAAGAGGCCATTATATTATTTCTTTACAATCTGAATGACGTCCTCATGTTCCATAATGTGCGTCAGTCCTACTCGCTGAGGGCTGTATTTTGTGCTTGTTCCCTGTAGGTTACAAAAAATAAATCTTGTATGCCGGTTACAACAAACAACATATTCAAAGATTTAAATAAAGTATAAATAAGCTTACCCAAACAAGAGCATATTTGAACTGGCTGGCTAATGTTCGGTGAATTCTGTGGCACTGCAAAAAACGAACCAATACAGTTCTACACAGGTGTTGTAGTACAAAATGTATATTCATTTCTAACACTTAGCTACTTTATGTATCTATTTAATCTTCCACATGATGTTAAAAGATGAAAATGCTACGAAGAACACATGGCAGGCAATTAAGAAATACAAGCCTGGCTTATTACTGGAAACATTTCAAGAGCTGCTCAAATAACATATCAAATGAAACCGGTTTTAAAACATGCTGACAAAATTTAAGCTGGCCATGTCCATGTTTTCACAGACACATGATGGCACTTTGGCTTGGTGGATAGAACAGTCTGGCTAGGGTTCGACTCCTAATAGTCTGGATGCTTTCTGCATGTTCTCCCTATGCTACTGTGGGTTTCCTCCCCACAAATAATGTGAACTGGAGATATAAAAATGTAAGAATCTTCTGTAACCATTAATTAAGTCCTGTAATAAAATGTAGCAAAAACAAAATCATACACAAACATTTAAAAACAGCAACAGTCTTACCACATGTTCGACTGAGGCCCCCCTTCTCATTATGATTGGATCATTGAAATCTGGTCTCTCTGTATTTTAAACAAAAGACAGAAAATATGTTATATCACTGTGTCGATTGTAATTTACCAATCAAACAGAGCATTCAGCTATTCATAATTAGTACTCAGGGAACTGCTGTTTACACAATGTATCACCATTCGTCTTTAACTATCCACTCACTCATCTACTAAACACTATTTATCTACTAAACAACACTTCTTAGTGAAACAGCCATGAAATGACCTCCTCTTTTCTTTGTGTAGAGACAGGTCAGAGCCAGGTATTCCCACAGCTGCTCCAGGAGGTAGTCTAGATTCAGTTTCATTCCACAGCTAATCACAACACTGTTCGGTTGATGAGCAAGACGGTCTACTTCCTCTATTGAGATCTGATCCACTTTATTGTACACCTAGAAGATGCACAATAACAGGTCTGTGCTCATAGATAAAAATGGCAAAAAGTTGATGAAGACTGATACTCACATATAAGCAAGGCATGTATACTCTGTTACCCACAAGGACATCGATAAATTCATCCGGTGTGCAGTCTTCTCGGAACAAAACCTCAGCATTAAAGATTTCTAAGCAAATAAGTTAAGGTTCATTTGTTCTACAGTAAATGCCGAGGTGAAAAATGGATCCAGAACATAAAAAGGATACTGTACTCGTGAAGAATAAGCTGAATAAGCTTCTCGGAGCATTGTGTAAGAGGAACCGTCGAGTTAAATGAGAGACCTCCACCTTTCTTAGGCTGGGGGAATAACAACAAGTCAACTGAAGTTGTGGCGTTTTGTTAGAATTTGGGCAAAAAGTAGAAATACAGTTGCAAACACGAGTTACAAATCATCTAAACTTAACCTTTTAGCCAAATTATTTCATTATCTTAACATCACTTAAGTATAGAATAAATGTGAAAGAATGAAAGTTTAAACAAAACAAAATTAAATCCACACAGGCAATAGAAGGTGAACAGTGGATGTGTTAAAAGATTAATTGGATAACTGGTTAAGAAAAAAAAAGATTAAATGATGTTTTAAATTATTATGAACAGTCTAGAGAAGTGTTAAACCCGTTCTCAGAGGGCCGGTGTGGCTGCTGGATTTTATTCCAACCAGATCAGAACACACTTAATTACACTAGTTTAATTATCTGGTCTCAGTTAACCAGCCGGTCATGTGACCTCCTGTGATGGATGGAATAAAAACCACACCGGCCTTTTATGGATCCGGTTCACCCCCCCCCCCTGTCTAGAGCAAAAGTAAGAAAATTGTACCTTAAAGTAAATATTGGGTTTGGAACAATTTAGTCGAATCCCAACAGATTCAAGCTCTTTTTCTAGCAGTTCCCTTCAACAAGAAATACAAATAAGAAAATATTCAGAAAGGAAAGTGAGCAATTGTAAAACGTTTTTTGTAAGCTTAACAAAATTAGACGTACCTTTGAACATCACCCTTGGTTGCATCCAGCATCATGATGACCACATCTGCAGTTCTAGCTACAGCTATAACCTGTCTTCCTCTTCCCTTTCCTGTAACAACAATTACTTAATTTAAAACAGAGTCCTTAACCGACAGTAGAAATATTCACTGCTTTCTAAAAAGTTTATACCTTGAGCAGCGCCTTCAATAATTCCAGGTAAATCCAGCAGCTGTATGTTGGCACCTTTGTACTGCAAGAAAATAATATCACATTTAGGCGACATCATGGAAGTAGGAAGGAAATATAAATGCTAAAAGTAAAATACCTCAATAACACCAGGGATACAGGTCAATGTAGTGAACTCATATGAAGCTGCTTCGCTTGCTGTTGAGGTCATTAAGCTAAGAAAGGTAGACTGAAAAAACATTTAGATATAGTTGTATATTAAACTGCACCACATTTAAATGAACACATGATGTTGAAAGGGGTCTCACACGTACCTTGCCAACTGATGGAAACCCAATTAAAGCAACTCGGGCATCACCAGATTTCATAACATCAAAGCCTTCACCTTTGGCTCCAGCTGATTTTGACGGCTCCAAAAGCTGGGCTCTGTACTTAGCTAGCTTGGCTTTGAGTAGACCAAGATGGTACTCGGTTGCTACAAAAGAGTTGAAGATGTAAATACCAGAAGACGCACTATAACTACATTTATAATGTAAACTTACATTGCAGGTATTTCATTGATCACCAGATATTTTAAAATGAGTCAAACTCAACACATATGACAGGGTGCCTCCTGCTAGTATGCACATCATGGCAAAAGGTTTAAAGCCACAACAATAGAGATGGATGGATGGATGGTGTGGAGGAAAATGTAGTTATTAGATCTCTTTACTTAAAGAAGATAACCTTTAGAGATAATTAGGATGATATTTACTCACATATGAAGGTATATTAATACGAGTGTGTGGTAATCATTAAAATGTAGAATGTTATATTACTCATAGTAAAATGGGTTTGATGATTTGTATTTCAAGACTTATACATTCCTTGGTTTATTGCAATATTAAATCTCTTTAGTTAAGTCAGACAGTTTCTTTAAGTAAAACAAAGCTAGATAAGAGTTATGCTTTCTCCCCAGGAGCCCAAGGTCATCCTTGAAGACCGTTTGTAAAAATGTCTACCAAAGCTAGAAAAATCACCTTATGCATGTGTGTACGTGGGATCATTGAGGATTGGATGATTAATTATGTGGGGGTGTTTTACTGTGTATGTGTGTGTGTGTTGTACTGTATAAAAACAGAAGACGAAATACAGACTTTATCTGCATTTTTCCAACGCTTTTGCCTTGTATTAATGTTGATCATTCTTAAGAATTAAATCCGGTGTTTTGGTACTTCGCGTATTTGTGTGTTTGTCTTTCCACATGTTTACAGGAAATTTCCACAACAGCAACTTTACAAAATCCGGGATCAACAGACAAAGTAACCCCTGTTGAGCAAGTTGAGGGCAACTGTGACAAGGAAATACTTCTTAACAATTACAGGAAGAAACCTGGACTGGAACCAATTTCAAGAGGGCATATCCTTCTTGGGTGGTCTTGGAAGAAACAGTTACATCAGGCAGGAGCAGCAATAATGAAACTGCAGTCTTGACCTCCACCCTAAACCTTGGTGAGTAAACAGGTTTCTGTCAGAATACCCTTGGGGTACAACAATAGAGATGTATTTAATAATGTCAAGTCAGGTCACTTTATTTATTTAGTGCATTTTCCAATAGACATTGTCTCAAAGCAACTTTACCACATACCGGACGAACAGAAACCTCTGTTTAGCAAGCCGAGGGCGGAACTCCCTGAAAAGTACAGGAAAAAACCTTGAAAGGAACCAGACTCAACAGGGCTCATCCTTCTTGGGTAGTCCTTGTATGCCGCAGTATTGGACTGTCTCGACGTTAGTACTTAACCTCAGTGGATCAACCGATATCCATCATAATGCCAGGAATAAACCTTTAGACGAACCGGACGCAACAGGGTCCCTTCCCTCTTGGGGGGTTCTGTTGAAAACCGTCACATCAGGCAGGAGCAGCAATATTGGCACTGCAGTCCTTAACCTCAGTGGGTAAACAGGTTTACATCAAAACTCCGGGAAGAAACCTTGAGAGGAACTAGATGCAGCAGGACCGTATCCCTCTTAGGTGGTTTTGGAGGAAATCATCACATCAGGCACTGCAATCTCGAAATTAACCCTTAACCTCGACAGGTTTCCATCAGAATTCCCGAGGGGTAGAACAATAGAGAATGTAGTTAGTAATGTACAATGCTAGTTAACTAAAACAGTTTATAGAAGCTTTTAGAATCCGGCAGCCCGAATTATTACAGCATAACTAAAAGGGAGAGCAAGCAGGTAACAAGGTCACGAAGGCTATTAATGGACATTAGTGCCCACCTCCTCTACTGACATCTGATTGTGGACAGGAGATGCAAAACGACAGCAACCCAACATCCCTGATCAGTTGGGCTGTCCACAACCAAGGATTTTGCTGGTCGACCAGTGGTCGTCATTTACTCCAACTAATCGACTAGTAGTCGACT
>JAOTRQ010000018.1:3330721-3362288 GCA_028565875.1 Hoplisoma paleatum | reverse complement strand
CTCTTCTCTATCGGGTTTTGGGTGAACTAACTACGTTTCCTCGCTTTTACTCTAACCAGCTCCCTGTCCTCCTTATTCCCTCCACTTCCTATTTCACTCTCCATCGCTCTCTGGATCCCGGTTTTTTCGTTACTGTGCAATAAACCTCCCGTTGTTCTGCATCCTCGTCTCCTGGACTTTCCTTACACCCGGACTTCTGACAGCGTACATAATGCCTTAAAGCATCATTTTCATGTTAAAGGCCTTTTCATGGCATCACTATGCAATATAAGGCTTTATTTATTTAGATTGTTGTTATATTGAATAATTCAGTTGCACTTCATATGACATACTGATTACCAGACAAAACATTGAGATTTGGGGTGAAAAGAAGCAGTGAGCCAAAAAAAAGCGAGCACTACCAGAACACTGTTCTGTTCTCATGTGACTTACATGACACTATTGTACCGTTCCTCTTTAATATCACCAGGAAGATGTTTCTTTCCAAAGAATTTGCTCACACAGAGCTTGAGAAAGACAAACAACAATTATTGTTTCTGTACTCGCACCTAAACAGCTGAACGAACTTCTTTTACCTGTAAGAGTCTCACATCTCTATAAACTCACATATTTACCAAGCATTTAAGCTGACAAACTGGTTCACTTTTTAATGAAGCTGTATGTAACATTTGTGGATAAAGTTGCTACTGCATTCACATCCAAAATACTGAAGCATGTGGTACCATCTCCCCAGGCTAGTGGTTGCCAGATGCAGCATCAACGTCTACTGTAAGCAGCTTGTAAATGACAAGTCCTACACTGTTTATTGTCTGTTAAGTATGTTTATGCTTCATGCATGATGATTTGCAAAGTAATTATTTATAGCAAAATATTACTAATGGATATAAATGCTATTGAGATAAGTACTGTAATAGCACATTCTAGTCAAAACATGGGTTGTTTTCATTACACTACTACAATGTCATGGTTAAGCTAGTGGTGTGATATAAAGCTTTTTACTAATGCATTTAGCACGAATATACAAGCTACTATAGATAATTCTGGAAGCGTGGGACTTTTAGCCTATCATAATCACAGAATGGCATCCAAAAGTCTTTTGTCTTGGAAGAAATGAACAACAACTGCGTTTGTCTTATTATTCTCCACTTTCAAATCTCTCTTTCAAAAGCAACTCCTGTAGTTATCTTTGTTTTGTTTCTGACATCATGATGCATCTGTGAATCATAACAATGTATTTTAGGTTTAGTAACATCAAACAATTGTAATCAGAAATATTCCTCACTGCAGCTCAGTTGCAAGTGACAACCTGGATGTTTGAAATGCTACTGACTTTGTGATTAGTAGAAAAGTGGTGGGTGGCACATCAGGCCAAAACACAACATGACAACAAAAACATTACTTGCCTACTGACACTTTGCTTTCAAATGTAAAAACTACTGCTGTCAGTGTTATCGGTATTAGTAAATCAGCTATTGAGTATGTGCTTAATGTCTAGTGACATCAGGTACAAATTGTATGATAACTTGCAATACCTTTCTTACATGCTGCTTATTTATTAATTTTTTAAAAATATTGGTTATCACAAGTTTTTCTACAAATGTGTATTTGGAATGGTTGTTACTTAAATTGTCTAGACTCTAGAGTAAGGTTTTTTTTTTTACTATGGATGCAGTTATATAAGTCGCTTCTGATAAGAGCATCTGATAGAATTCTGAAATATAAATGTTGGAACCATAGACGCATCATTTTTGCTGAGCATTTTGGGATTATTTTGTGGCCTGATGAAGCTAAAAGTACAATTTCCAAAAAAATGTTCATAGTATTTTACATATTTTTGTCCATAATGATTGACCATGTTGTCTGAGGCTAGTAAGTGACCACTGTTACAAGTTTTCTTCTTCCTAGCTTTCTGTGATTATTTAAAGTCCCAAAGCCTTGTAGTTTAATTTATCATCTCTTTTAAAAGTATTTTAGTGCATTGTTGAAATAACTGATTGTTATAATGTAACAAAGGAATGTGTCTGAATTTTACACCTAAAACAAAAATGCACAAGATAAAAAAAATCATTTTACGAGGCAAAAAACTTTTTCTCATAGCACTGAACATGGATAGTTTAAATAAATACCAGTTTGAACACCTTGCAGTTAAATATAAGCAATTAATGGTTTTTAGCAGTAGGCCTGACAGAAACCATTTCACACAGTTTATGTGCCAAATGCAGGAAGTTGGCACTTAGCTTTGATAAATCGCAGCTGTGGATCTTAGTGATAGTTCCTCTCTTGAAACATCTGGCCTAGAATGTCAGTAGGCAAATCACATCGCTGTTTATGCTTTCCTTATTGCTTTCTGGTCACCTGACAACCAGTTGTAGCAACGGATGGAATTATTCATCTGTCAAACACTGTGTCCAGGCTTATGCATATACTTTGTTTCTGAATTAGTATTGTAATGTTATGGTTACTAATCAAAGCGCATTAATGTTCTAACAGCAATTAAGAAATCTATTGCTTGTATTTAGCTGGGTTGAAATGAAGTCTGGGTTTAAATGGTGAATTGAATATATAACAAAAACTGTATCAGGTAATATGTTTGGGGTCAAATTAAAATGTAGAATGAAAAAAGGAAATCACGTTGATTTACAATAGAATTAGTTTGTCCATATGGTTTAACTCTTTTTTTCTTCAAAAATATAAATGTCTCTTTTCCACATGGCACATGGGCTCATTAAATGGTTCACTAACATGGTCAAGGCAAAATAATGCTAATCACTTACTTTGTAGTTTTTAATAGAATGTTTGAAACAAAAAATGAAAGTTGTTTATGAAAAGTTTTGAATAAATACAAAGTTTTGTTTTGTTTTGTTTTGTTTTTTTATAAAAAAATATTTTCCCTAAGCTGTTAGAGGCAAGGCTCAAAGTTGGTAACATTTTTGGGCAATAAATTAAAAAGATCCTTGGGTGCAGCAAATTTCCCAATAAGCTGAATAGGAAGGAGAAAGCAGCTTGGAGAGTTGTGTAATTTTTTGTGCATTTAATTTTTTATTACTTCATTTTGATCTTTTTGAGATTCACTGTGAGGGCCCAGGTCTGACTGTAGGTATGTAGCAGGTCTAGGGGGCGCTGTAGAGCCTGGACACTGGGGGACAGCAGGACCAGATCATCTGCATACAGCCGGAATTTAATCTCAGAGTCCTGGAGGGTGAGACCAGGCATGGCTGACTTCTCTAACATGGAGGCCAGTTCATTAATATAAATGTGTTGGACTCAGACAGCAACCCTGTCTCACTCCACATTCCTCTCTCACCCTACATTCCTGTGAGATGAGATTTCTTTTATTTCCAATTCATATTCCACACATGTTTCCAGTGTACATGGATTTAATAAGATTGTAGGTTTTACCCCCGACACCACTTTCCAACACTTTATAAAATAATCCTTCATGCCAAATTGAATCAAAAGCATTTAGATTTAAACCAGTGAAACATGCAAATAATTTAGAATTGTTTTGAACTACATAATCATGTTGGCTCAGGGTGTGTACAGTGTAAATTCAATTTGACTTTTACTCAGGACATTGTGTTTGGTACGGACGTTAAAAATACTGGAAATAATGATACTACAGAAGAACTTCCCCGGGTTAATACTTACACAGATTCCCTGGTAAATATTAGGGTGGAACTTATCTCTACTTTTTATAGATTGGTGTTATAAGACCTTGCTTCCAGATCTCAGGGAACTCTCTCTCTCTCTCTCTCTCTCTCTCATACATTCACACAGGACAATTTCAGTATCTTCATATAACCTGACATGCATCTTCAGACTGTGGGAGGAAATTGGAGAGGACATGCAAACTCCACAAAGTAAGTCCTTGACAAAGAAAGTGAGCACTGAAAACTGGAGCTAATCGTATAAAGGGCTCAGTGGTGTGTGAATACTTTTCTGCTGTTGGAACTGAAGTCCTGGATATACCAGGGTTTTTTATTCAGGATGAATGTTTGGTCCTCTGTAGTGAAGTAGAACCTTGGTGATAGAAATACATTATACTGGATATGAATATGGATATTTTTGCAGGAATATTGAGTTTGCAAGTTAAGCAAATCTTGGTTAACAAATCAGTCCTGTAATTACATAGAAAATCTGTTTCAAATATGAAGAAAGCAGCTGCAGCATGTACGCCCGTGAAACTCAGTGAGCTGGAATAGATGAAGATGGTGAGATGTCAGCTGCTTGTCACTTGAAATCTCATATTTGGGATTATAAACACACACAAAAAAAAACATTCCACAAATTCCGAGCATTGACACACGAGTGCACATATACTTTTGTCAATATTGCATTTTCATTTAAATTAATTCCCATTTTATACAAATTTGTATCCCTGTCCCACTGATGTTCTCCCACAGTCTAAATAATGCATGTAGATTGGAGCTACAGATATTGTCTATGACTGTGCTTTGTTAAATTCATAAACTGTTTTTATCATAAATGTAGCTAAATTGTAGCCCAAAGTATAAAGCATGACATTAAATGCCCTGAAAAATGCTTTTACCCCGTGCAATTCCATTTCTTGTGTATTGTCCCAGCCCCATGATCGTGTGATCCCAGAGTGAGACTACAGAGGAGGTGACATCTTTGTTTGATTGATTTGTCAATAGGACTAAACGAAGGGTGAAAAGTTAACATGATATTTATAATCCCTTTGCGTTTCAAATGCTGGCAGTAATGGTTATAAATGCTCGAGTGTGAATGTAATTCCTGGTCTATTGAGTTTAGTCAGTCACTCATGGCACACATTTCACAGTGAAGTAAGCATTCCCCTCCAGCCCAAAACACCAAGTGCTATGAAATTGCTCTAATCAATTTTAAGTAGGCCCAACTCTGCGTTGGGTAATATTTCCAGCAAAGCCCTCATCTTTGATGGAATGAAAAGTGACCTGTGCCTGTAGCTAATACAGATGAATAAAAATGATTGAACCATGTAGTTCCTTAGTTTTAAATATGACCATTTTAAACATCATAACTGTGGGCCATTTTATTCATCTTTATAGTCTGCTGTCTTACCCACTTGCTTGCTCAAACATCATATCCCACATCATAGTGCAGGCCATGTACCTTTTATTTGTGGTTTTACTGTAGTTTTACTTATTTGTTATAATTCATATCACTATTAAATGTGCCTCCAGTGTTTACTTGTGCTACCTCACAGCAAGAATGTACTGGGTTTTAGCTTTAGAAGAAAAAGTTTGTGTCCTTTCTGTGTAAAGGCAGCATGTTCTCAGTATATCTGTGTGGGCGTCGTTTGAGTGCTTTGGTGTCTTTCCACAGTCCAAAGACCTGAAGTGAATTGGAGAACATTGTCCATGTCTGTGTTAAACTATAAATCTTGTGTTACTTAACTACAATTTCTGTCATGAATGTAAACAAAGAGTTTAAATCATGACTTTACATGAATTATATAAATGCAAATAAAAAAGCCTCAAAGTATGCTGACCTTTTATTAGTATGTCGATGATTCAAAAGCATGAGCTTGCAGATGTACAGCTAATCCATTTCCTGCTTGTTTTTGAAATGCGAGAGGACAAACACCCAATGAGAAAATGTCAAATATCAAACAGAATCAAGTCTCAAACTCTGACAACCAAATCCCATGGGTACCAGCTATAGAGCTTAGGACTGTACTATTGTATAATCTCTGGGTACCCTGAAAAAATGCTGGTATAAAATAAGCAATATCTAAAGATTAAACCCAAGCCACATCAGATTTAATTATGGGAGATTTAAAATGAAATTTTCAGATCAGTTGCGCATTTATGATTTTAATTATAAAACTCAGAGTAGATGTTTTTTAATAAAGTTTATATAATGTGTGAACCTGAATTTTGTACCTGTTGCTGGTTATTGAAATAGCACTTTTAATCCTGTTTTCTATTTTAAAAATGGCTAAAATGGAAATCTAATATGACTGACCAAACTTAAATATAAATTCTCTTCTCTTAACATAAAACTTGCAAAAAAATGAATTTTAACTGAAAAAAGAAGCACAAAATGGCATAATTGTATGTATCTGACAAACTGCTCTTTGCTTCTCCAAGACTTAACCCTACATTACATATCTTTTTTCTATTACCTAATAAATGACTTTTTTTGTAAATCTTTCGATACTGAACCTATGCTTTCTTCCAAGTCTAGCCCCTCAATCCACTGGCGTAATTTACACGGGGGTTAGGGGGGTTATGACCCCCCCAATAATTTGATCCAGTCATTGTAACCCCCCCAATAAAAGGACATCATTTCAGCATAACCCCCCCCACACAATGTTAGACCTAAAGTTACGCCCTTGTTCACATTATCCAAAGCATCTTTTACAATCATCAGTATGTGTTCCTGGTGCTTCACCGTATATTTTCAACGAGAGTTCTGGACTGTGGGCAAGCTTATCAAGCAAACACATTACGTTTTACAGAAACCACACTTACTGAAATAATGATGACGTTCCTCTGGAGAGAAATTGCCTTCAAGACAGTATATGACTGAAAAAAATATCAGTGGTAGCTTCACAGTTATGTGAAGTCACGATTGCCATGGACACTGATGCACACACATACAGTGACAATGTTTGTTGTATCTTGATGGTCCTTTTCCACATAGGCTCATAGAGCATCCGTTTTGTAGTCTGATCTAAGGACTCTGCAGTAACCACGGCAGCGATGTACAAATTTCAAATATGGTTTCAAATTGATATCGCAGCAGATTGTGTTAAGTCACAATGATTTTTTTTAATTTTCTTTCTTTTATATCCAGTCAGGATTCACCAGGTGTTTTAGTTTCATCTTCTTATTGTGGAATTCTGTAATGTAAATACTTTTATTTTTAATAACTTTTATTTTTGCAAATAAATACTGGATGAATTGTGGTCCAGGGCTCCAGGGGTCCAGGCAAATGAACAACAGATACATTATTTTATTATCATGTAATCACTTTCTACAATTGATTAACAATTGGTTATTAAATTATTAATTTTATTCTATTTCATTAATCCTTATTGCTGAATAGGTAACTGTTTACTAAATAGTGAAAATAAGACATCAATTCTATTTTTTTCTCATGTAATATATGTACTTCTTTTCTCTCTAGATCTTCTCAATTGTGGTATTTGGCTCCATAATAAATGAAGGCTATGTTAACCATGGAAGTGAACGGCTTTACTGTATTTTCAATAAGAACAATGATGCCTGCAATTATGGTGTCACAATTGGGCTCATAGCCTTTTTGGCTTGCATCTTCTTTTTGGTTCTTGACATTAAGTTCCAGCAAATCAGCAGTGTTAAAGACAGAAAAAAGGCAGTGATGTTGGAGATTGGTTTCTCAGGTAAAGATTTATAAATATTTAACTTCTATTTAATGAAAACTTAATCAAATTCTAGCTTAACGTTGACCATCTTTTTCGGTTAAAATACGTTCAACTGTATAACTGGGATGTCATGTGATTTATTGCAAATTGACATTGTTTTGCAAAGCATTGGCCTTTTTCTTCAGTTTGAAGATTTAGTTTTTATAGGACTTTATATATTTTTTTAAATGACTCAAAATCTGGGACAATATAAAATATCAATAATATTCTTCAACTCTCCATATCCATAGATTTTAATCATTTTTGTTGTTGTTTTTTCAGGTTTCTGGACATTTATGTGGTTCGTTAGCTTCTGCTTTTTGGCTAACCAGTGGCAGCGCACCACACCAGATGAACTGCCGTTAAATCAAGGAGCTGATGCAGCCAGAGCTGCCATCGCCTTTTCTTTCTTTTCCATCTTTGCCTGGGTAAGTTAGCTGAGAATGCTGACAGTATTATAGTATTATATATGTGGTATTATATCTATTATAGTGTTATATATGCAGTATAACAGTAATCTCATAATGCTGTTCAGGCGATCATCTGGATTTGCCTTGACAAAATACCAATCCTTTACACACCAACACACACATAAATCACACATAAAGCAGTAACTAGATATTTTATATAATGGCACTGTATAGCAAAATGTTGCATAATTCCAATTTCTAAGTTTCTTAGATTTTTTCCTAGATTCTTAAAACTTCTTCAGCACTCTGAAGGTTCCCTACCTTTTTTGGGTAGCCATGGCCTGTTGGTTAGAGAACTGAACATCTGAATGGAAGGTTGTTTTTGAGTATTGTTAAGAGATGTACTTACGTTTACAGTCTGGAAGATTGTTTTAACAGCTACTAATAAAAAGATACACATCTGGGTTATCTATTATAGCATAGTGATGTTTCTTATCACATATTCTAAGTAGTTTAGGTAAAAAAAAATTGGTAATTTAGGACACAAACAGTGCATTTGTAGTGTACGAAATTGAATGCTGGTTGTGGATTGTCTGGTTTCAGGCTGGCCTGACTGTAAGGGCAGTGCAGAAATTCTTGCTGGGAACAGACATGTCTCTCTTCAGAACAGACCTTCAGGATGGCAACCAACCGGTACAGCCGTATCCTACTGGCCCTGCCATGGAGGCCACTGACACATACCAGAGTCCACCTTTTACTGAGAACCTGGACTCCAATGCTCCAACTTACCAGGTGCCAATTTATTAGTGCAATCCGTGCAAATCACGATGTGAAATTTGACTTATTAAAGCTAATATGAATGCAGGGAGAGGCTCAGTTCTTTCAAGCTGAAGTGGTGTGACAATGTTAATAGGTAGTGCTGTGCTGTGACCTGTACAAGTTTGTGATTGTGATTTTTTTATTTGGGTCTAAAATAAATACAGTTACTTATGACAGAAGATTGCAGTATAAATAAGACTTCCTCTTAAAGTGTGATAGAATCTATATTGTGGTCACCAAAAACAAACTAAAGTTCAAATAAACATTAAAGAAATAAGAGAGATTTTTGTGGTAAAACGTCCTAGTTTAACCTATAATAATGTAAAATTGCATGAAAAATATATTATTTTACAAAGCCATGTACCGCCATGCATCAAAAAAAAACTTGAAATAGTTAAATAGGTTCACGTGGAAGTGTTAAGTGCAATATTTTAAATATATTTTAAGAATACGAGATCCTACTTATGTTAAAATAAAATGTTTACTAGTTACATTCTGACAAAATCGTCAGCTTGTATTAAATAACGTTCCAACCTGTCTAATAAGGAGGCCAATTAAACACATCTGAGGGAACTGTGCAACATGTTGATGGTCTGTGTAGCAAACATGTCAATTTAGTGCTTGATTGAATTTAAAAAAACATACTTCATAAGTCTTTGTGTCTACATTAACATGGCCCTGTTTTTAGTGGGTTTTCGGTGCATATTATTTGGTGCAAACTATAAAGTTAACCAGAAAAATAAATAGTAAACTTTATCAAATAAAGCATCCATTTTGAAACCCAATGTCATTTGTTTGAAACTGTATGGAATGGTAAAAGTCTAGACTGCCTCCGTTTGTTTTACCCTGATCAGAGTTTAAATTAGATCTTTTTTGGGTGTGCATGAAAACAGATCAACTGTTATTAAATGATTTAGTAACCCATAAACTAGGTCAGATGGTGAGAACGACTGAAAACAATAGCCGGACAGTAGTCGTTTAAACTGATGTTAAATGTTTGGTGACCATCAGTGTTTGTCCGATGTGGTAAGATATTTGTTTGTGTTATGAGATAGAAACCTACACATGAATTGATAACTGATTGTAATTTAATGCATCATGTAAATGGAGTGTGTAAAAACGTTCAGGGTATTAAGCTGCACTTACATTTTTTATACAAACCAACAATACTCAAGCCCTGTGAATGCTTGAACAAAATCTACACTGGAAAGAAAATTGAAAATGTGCAGCCAGTGAAATACTTCTGACTTTTATTTCCATCTGGGGTGAAAAAATAATAAAATAAAAACGATAATACTGTTTATCATAAAACCGTTTATAAAGCGGTAACATCTGGCATTACAGATCATCTCGCCTGTCATTATTGTAAAACAAAAGATGTGCTACTGTCTATTGGTAATCCAATGTGTTTAAGATGGAGTCAACAAGACAGAATTGAAATAAAATGATTTTTCATTAAAAGTGTGTGAAACTGACATTACTTTTAACAGCATACATATGAAAACTAATTTCAAAAACAAATGACCCCTGAACATGGCCCATATTATTTTTTGACTCGTCTGTCTGCCTTTACTTCTATTATTGTTCGATGCTGCAGTTGGCACTGCATGTTAATGAAAGTTGCTTTTTCACACACTTTCGTGTTCCAGATATCTCACTTACTGCTTCAACTCAATATTAATGTGTAAATAATGATTATCAACTTATTTTTAAGTTTCTGTCTGAATTTTTTCATCAAAGATCTTGGAAATAACAGGGATATGATGTAAATATGATGTACATTTTGAAGTACATGCACATTAACAGAAATCACAAAAAGTGGCCAAACTATTTGATGATCAAATTAGACAAAGTTGTTGGTGCTTCGTGCTGCTTAATCAATATAAAATTATTTCAAATAAATCAAACAATGGGCACGCTACATGTCTTGACCATGAAAAAAAGCTCAGTTCAATGTTTATCTTTCATGTGATGGAACTCGCATCCAAACAACATGGACCATCAAACCAAAGTTGAATCGTCAAAGATTCAAATTGCAAAACATAAAAAAAATGATGCAAAATAACTTGACCTGACCGTCTGCAGTGTACCCAAATGTTCAACATTTCCTTTACAACAAACATTTTGGCGCTGGCAAATGCTTATTTTAAAAATAAAATACAGTGACTTGAAAAGTATTCTGCTCTAAATCCGGTCTTTATCCCAGTCACAAATTGAGACACATTTTTGAACCATGTTAAACCACAGTTTTGATCAATAAAGTATTTTTGATTCTGAAACTAATAATACATCTAAAAATCTATGTACAAACTCACAGACGCCTATCAGCCAGAACTATTCAACCCTGTAAAATATAGTAGGGTCAGCATGAAGTATCAGGGGATACCTGACCAGAAACTTCATGGAGTGACCATGGACAGGATTAATATGGTCAATAACATGAAAGTTCAAATTAGAAAGTGTGTGTATACACACAATCCCAAAAGCCCATTCAAATGTCCACTACAGAACTAATACAAGATCTTAAATTCAAAGGCTAACCCAGTAATTCTGGATCATTTCTATAAGAAAGTTTTAAACAAATGCTCTACATAAAAGGTGACAATCAACCAAGTGCTATTTTTTCTGTTTTATCTTTTTAATAAAAATGTGCACCAAATTTTAAGTCACATTCTTAGTCAATTAAACAAAAAAAAATTCATGCTTTTGCTAATATTTACATGTTAATAGGGTGATACTTTTGCAAGGCACTGTATATGTAGTTAATCAAATAACAAACGAGCAATAACTTAGAAAAAAAAGTTAAATTATTATTGGGAATTTACAAATGCAGAGCCTACATTAATCAAAATTATCCAAGTTTTAAAGCACTCATTACAAGTCTGATTACTTTCAGCTCATTTTTAAATATATTTTGAATTAGAAAAAATAACACCACCTAATAATTAATGTTGAATTGAACAATTTTAAAAAAGAAATTTCAGTCTAACTTTGTGTGAATACAATTTGTCGATCAAACTACGATGCTATTACTCCAGGAGTGCTCTGTTGTAGTCTAAAGTGTCAAAAGGCTGAAAATGCACTACTGTAACACCTGCTTACACTGGCAGTTACCGGTAAAAAAAATAGAAACATTAGTTTTGGCCCTTCAGTATTGCAGCTAGTCACCCTTTATTACACTGTAATTACACCACAGAATGGCCCCTTTTTACAGAATTCAGCTGATCTCTCGTCGTAAATAGATTTCAACCTGGAATAGCACCAGTCCATGTACTGTTATAATGTACCATTTATTGGCAGCTAACTAATAATCTTGCTTATAGCCTGAAGTGATGGAAAGTCATCTTCACCAATATGTAGGGCCTTATGGGCATTGAAGTCTTTAGGGGCCAAGACCTGCTTGCAGGTAGGACACACTTGGCAATCTAGCTCAAGACTGTTGGAGGTGCATGTTTGCCAAGCTTTCTTTTTGTTCTTTTTGGATTTGGAAACTGACTGCTGTTTCTCCAAGACCTTAAAGTCTGCATGGGCAGTGAGGAGCTCCTGCTGTTTCTGTGTGTCTGGAAGGAGGACCAGTAACTCATTGAAGACTCTACTAAAATTGTCTCCCAGCAGCTCATGGCAGCTTCTGTGGTATTGAGCAGCTGAGATTAAACCCTATAGAAGAAAATAAATATTTTATTACTTTACATAAGCATTACAACAGTGATACAGAAGGGGTTGTCATACCAGGTGTAGACGAACTGCACAAAGTGATTCATACCCAAAGTGGTTGATGGTGCCCATCACAACCTAAATACTCAATAGACCAGCTCAACAAATGAGACTTCCTTCAGGCACTGAAGCTTTTAAAAGATTAAATAATGTTGGTAGTTTGCATCGTTTGTTTAAACTAGAACTGCCTTTTGGTAGCGTGTCAAAAAAATGACCTAATATCAGTTACTAGCCTAAACTTTTGCAGTGAGAGGCCTTAGACAACTGCCAACCATGGGGTCTGGACGTTAATGTAAAACCATTGGTGCACATGTAGTCCCATAGAGAGCAGTTGTCAAAGATCAGGCACTGCAACACTCCGCTACACTGTTGGGTCCTTGAGCAAGACCCTTAACCCTGTCTGCTCCAGGGGCGCTGTACATTGGCTGACCCTGCGCTCTGACCCTGACTTCCAGACAAGTTGGGATATGCGAAGAGGTATGTATATGAGTAATGACAAATAAAATTGAATTTGAACTAAGATTTGATGGTTTTCTTAGCCATACCACCAAAAAAGCAGTTATAAAAGACAAACTTCCTACGTTACTTAGTTTGGCAAAAAAAGCCAGTTCATATTACTTTATAACTAGTAAGACTACTTATGCGACAGATATTTAAAAGTTTGTCTGTAGTAGTTAGTAAATCGTCTGGAAATACAAAATTCATTGAACATCTAAAAATGAAGTCTAGACATGTAGGAGTAAATATTCATTACCTGTCTAAATTGGCCTGAGTAGTTTTTAAATTCATTAAACTTCCCTTCATCACTTTGAAGGAAGTTCTTTATAGACTGAATTAGGTCCATGTTTCTCTGTTTGAAGTTTTCAGGCATTTGGTAGGTTCCGGTTGAGGATGATGGTCTGAAAAATGGGGGGAAATGTCAAATGTGTCATTTGAAGCGAATCATCTTGTGAATGCAGTATAAATAAAATTACAAGTTACCAAAACCTAACCCTTCAAAAATCCTTTAATATTTAAAAACATTGGGTCCAATACAATTCCTGTAAAATATTATATATTAATGTTTTCCACTTGAAATGAGTCAAACCTTGAAAGCTACTTCTGCCTGAATGACATAGATCAAATATACATTATACAACTAAGCCAGAGATGGACATTGATTGACAGAAAAACAAAAATGTTTCACACGTTTCTCTAATTCATCTCATTTGCATGTTGTTGGATTGTGGGATAAAATCCATAATGGGAAACAATGCAAAACCAAAGACCCAAAAGAGAGCTTAAATCACAATCATAACTACTTTCATTGAAAGTAATACCTGCTTAACGTAGGCGCGGTGGAGTCTCCTGTGTTAATATTAAGTGGAACACCGGTAAATCCAGGAGGCGGTTTGCTGATCACAGGTCTCAGACCAGGAGGAGGAGGAGGAGGAGGAGGCAGCACTGTCTGAGTGTTCTTTAATGGAAATGAAGTTTTAAAGCCTAGAATAGAATCAAAGCTAGATGAGTTCAAATGTTCAGTAAAATTGAAGATATATTTGTTTCCAGATAATATGAAGTCATACCAGGTGGGGGCTTTTTACTTATAAGAGCAGGAAAGTCCTCTTCTTCGTGAGCCAGGGACGGTTGCGGTATTGGCTGCTTTTTAGGAGCTGGAGGTTCTTCAGAAGTGTTTTTGGTCTCTAAAGGTTTTTCCTTATAGCCATTCAAACATGAGCTTGATTTGGGCACAACAGGGCATTTGGCAACATTCCCATCTGTGCGCTTGGTTTCAGGAACGTTTTCTTTGTGAGCCCCAGTGTTTAGCAATTCCACATTATTTACTAAAGTCCCAGAAGAGTTGGTCGAAAGCTGCTTTTTCTTTTTGCCTGATTTAGCATTTGGCTGTGATGAAGCTCCCTTTACTGTCAGCAAAGACGAAATCTCCAGCATTGTTGGGACTGCACGAATCTCTTGAGGCATTTTACCGACTTGTGGGTCATCATCATCTGACGAGCTTGGAGATTTGAGTTTAGGTACTGCTTTGGTGCTTTCTAAATTAGTGAGCTTTTTCTTACGCCGAGACTGAGAAACATTACCAGACAGAGGTGGGTCACCAGCAGAAAATATAGTGGCAGAGGGTGCTAAAGCTACCTTAGTCGGTAAAACTACTGGTTTATTATTTAGCACCACAGATGAACTTCCTGCTTGAGACCAAGCAGATTTGGTATTCCCTTGGGGTTTTTGAGGTCTGATTTTTGAGACGAGCACTGGGAAATCCTCTTCTTGGAAAGATGAAGTTCTTTTAGCCTGAGTCGTGTACACAGGAGCCATTGGACCTAAAGCCTTTAAACCAGATTGGACCAGGGTAGGAAAATCGTCCTCCTTCACTGGTACAGGAATGGGCTTGATAGTACTGCAAAAACAATAGTTCAAAACATAAAATTTCATTTTTTTAACCCTGTAAGGTCGTACAAAATATTTTAACCAACTTAAAAAGAGTTTAAAACTGTTTAAAATGTTTAGAGGAATCGACTGACCTATCCACTCACACAAATAACATTTCGTTGTGTTTGAGGGAGAGAATGATGCTGTGATATAAATGTAAGATATGTCACAAAAAGCTTAGCCTGGCTCTTCAACCACTATTGATAGAGGCGATTATTTACAAATGAGAATTGAACATTTTGATTGGCAAAACAGGGAGTGGAGTTCACTTTCAACATTTAAAGTTGTCTTCTGCACCAAATAAAAAACAAAATATTGAACAATACAGAGATTTGACTGCAGGGATGTTACACACTAAAATAATATTTCACGAAAATATATGAAGTACTTTTTTAAATATGCATTACAGCTGTTCATTTTATTAAATAAAGATTCCAAACATAATAATGCCAACTTACATGGTTCCAGAAACCATATATCTAACCTTCAAAAGGTATGACAATCATATGTTGTAAAGTGTAATATATATACAAAATATTTAAAGCGAACCTCGGAACTGGTGGTTGTGGTGGTGTTGGGTTTTGTGGTGCACCGGCCCCTAAGACAGGAAAATCCTCACCCTTCAGCAGGACATTATTCCTTATGGATCTACCTGAAAAGGTTTAAAATCATTTTAATTAGTTGCCTGAAAAGCATTTAACTAAACAGCAAGCAAACAAAACAGTGTGAACTCTTTACCTTGCATGTCACTAGATGGTTTCACCACACCTCTATTGCCTTTTAACTCATCTGTGTCCATTTTCTCCTCTTTGCGTGGTTTTTGGCTGCCACGCTCGTAATGCCCTCTCTCTTCCTGATGACGAATAGAAAGTGAGTCTTGAATAGCAGCCATCATGTTTCTTTCCTCCTCCTCTCTGTACACAAAAATAACCATCAAACACAATCAGCTTATAATAAAAAAGGTTCAAGTTCCATTCTTGAGCAGTTATAGAAATTAGTTTACATTGCACAAATGTAAAGTCCAGGGCAGAAATGTCGTATCAAAGAATATTACATTTCAAAAAATTCAAGTTTAGCTGACATCTAGTTACTAGAAATCTAGTGATCAGAAATAATAAGAATTATAATTTAACTTTAAATGGGTAAATTAATTAATGTGATGGAGTTAAAAGAACATTGGAACATGAATATTGTATCAGCACAGACTTACCTATTATATCTCCAGCTTCTTACATTCTGCTGTAAACCTGGTGCTCTTCCTCGTCCTGATCTTCCTTGCCTATTGAAGCGGTCGACTTCCTCATAGTCTTCGCTGGCTACTATACCATGACCTGATTGCGACACTAAATAGATATATGGCCTAACAGCAAAACATAAGCATAGCATAACCATAGAGAGCAGTGTTTATCAGACTCACCATCATTCCTTCTCTGTTGTCGTGGCGCATAACTAAACTGCAAGTCAATCTGCCGATTTTGCCGTGCCTCAGCGCGGTTTTTACTATGAGCGGCAGCTTTGTGAGCCTTGTAATCAATCTCTGTCGGAAAGGCGTGTGTAAACTGCTCGGTTCTACAGCGACCTTCCTCACACAGAAAATGGCTCTCTCTGAAGTGGTCACTCAGAAACTTGTAGTCACTGATGATTCAACGGAACAGAGAAACAACATTAACTAAATTGACTAATACTTACAATATTCCTACATTTCATTCGCCACCAAATACCTGTAGTAATCTTGAGCTCCATCTGCATCACAAAAATGGCAAAAGAAGTGGTCCCGTCTTAAGTGCTTAAGCAGTTCATCGTTATCTAGATACCGGTCATCGCAGAATTTACAAAGTGGATGGCCACGATGAGAAGTGTCATCTGGGTCACCTTGCATCCGATGTCTGACTAAATCTTTGCGGTTGTACCATTTTCTCTCATAGGAGAAAATCTGATCGTGTGAATGGAAAGCAAAATTAGCTGAGACACGCATGTAAATCTAATACTAAGCGAATAAAGGCCTAAACAATACCTTCAAGTGCTTAGCACATAGTTTACAGGAAAAGAGCTCATGTTGCTTTCTCATGTGTTGTTCCAGCTCCTGATATTTAGAGAAGACTTTAGGCTCTGGACATTGAGGACATTCAGATAACAAAATTTTCCTAAAGAAAATATGCGAGAGATATATATTAATTAATATTAGACTATTAATTCAAATACAAAATAAAAGTATCTGTAGTAAGTTCTAAATTATAAATTGATATAAATACCTGAACTGTACAAAGATTTTTCCATCACCAAAATAGATGTCATATTTCTTTTCAAACTGGTAATCATGAAAAGGCAAAGCAGCAAATGGCAGAAGTTTTCTTACAAAGATAACCTAGAAAAAGAACAAACTGTCAAAAAGATTCATACAATTAATCAATTATATGTAGTAACTAAGTAAAACTTTTTGAGTCAGAGGTTTTGCTCATTTGTGATGAACATGTATATGGGTGTGCTGATGTCCTTTCAAACTTAACTCCATTTAAACAAGATTTAATAAGTAACATCAACGATTTATATATAAGTCCCTATAATTTGCCACATCGGCATGAATTTAAAATAATTCCGTAATGTTGACAGAAAAAGCCAAACAAATAACAAATGTAAACAAACCATTGCTTGTTGCTTAAATAAACACATTGACGTTTAAGCTACGAAAAATCATCTCGCATGATTATAATCATTTATAACAGTATAACAGCCTGGTAAATAATCTTAGTAATAATAATCTTTAATTTAGTCGTCGGGTTATCTTGTGACATCGATTTACTTCTCACTTTAGCAACGTGTGAGAATCAGTATTAAGCTGAAATGACTTATTACATGAACAGAAAACGTACTTAACTGTATTGGTTTTAAACCAGGCTGTCGTGTATTATTGTGTCTAAGCGAACACACCACAATTGTCGTGTATATATATTTCTAAAAGGGTTTTAGTATTTAAAACTATAAACTAAACAACAATCCGAGTTAAAGTGTCTACATGAGAAGCTACACGTATACCGGTTACTTAGCCGGCTAGCTAACAAGCTCGTATGCTAACATTAGAACAGAAGCAGATACGCTATGCTAAGCAGTTTCCTGGATTTCGCTAAACTACCACAATTCTATTTTACCCGACACCGTCCGAACTACAGAATCAGGCGACTCGAGGTCTGCTGCGTTCGCTGTGAAATGTGCTAGCAGGCCTGTAAGCGAGCTGATTAGCGGCGCTCCGTTAGGCTCTGTAAGCCAGAAGCAGCAGCAGTAAGAGCGGATACCTTATCCAGAGTCTCCCGGCACACAGCACAGTACCGCTGCTCACACAGAACCCGCATCTTAGTGGAGCAGCGGAAACACACCGGGTGATCACACTTCCCCACGGCGAAAAGCTCAATGTCCTGACAGCACAGCACACACACGTTCTCGGGCTCCTTCTTCATCGTCGAGTCCATTCTAGAACCGGCTACAGTAACTTTATTAACTCTATATTTCTCTAGAATGCTACTAGCTTGATGCTAACCGAACTGTAACCGACAGTGAACTCTGAGGTGGAATTGAACTACGACTGTTCACGTAATCTGCAGCACCGGTGCATCATGGGACACGGATAACTCAATGGAACCATGTCACAAACACCTCGCTAATCTCGTCACGTCAATGAAACACTAAACTTAACAGTGAATTTAATATGTACGCATTATTTCACATAGAGTGACTATTAACGTAATAATAACTCGGTGTAAATCATGTAACGTAAGAATATTCAATAGGAATAATTAAACCACATTGAATCTTATCCATGCAGTAAAACAAACATTTAAGGCCCCATGAATGAATAAGAAATGTTTATTTGAACAAGTTATATCAAATAAGAAATGCGTATTTTAATAAAACAAATAATTAAAATGAGAATTTGATGCATATTGTTCAGAAAAAAACAAACCAACTTGTTGGTAGCAGTAGTCTCGATTCATAGCAATTTTAAAATGTTTCAAACCAAGCCCAACATCTCCAGTACATTCATATTATTATCTCAGAATATTTCATTATCTTGTTCAGATACTTCATATGATTTCGCCTGGTGGACACTGAAATTGCTTCCCTTATCGAACGTGTCAAATAAATCTCACTAATAAATTTAACAGAGACAGTAAATAAACTGATGTTTGCTGAATCCATAAACGCTTAATTAGCTTTAGTAAACGTTAGGATTAAACTGAGCTCACCGAACGTTTGTAAGGTATTTATACCATGGCAAACTATAAAACAATCTGAATCTGGTAACCAATCTGTCTTTCTAATCTTTCTCCCTCTCGTGAGAGAGCAGCCACAGCTTAACATGGTCTCCTTTCCCTCCCATATATTTGCCACTATGACCAGAGCTATACAGCACACGGTGACATGGTACAATCAGAGGAACCTGGAAAGGAGAAGATACATTTGTCAAAAAAATCTAATTCACATTTTTACTAACAGTGTGGAAGTAATTTAGCAACAAAACAACTAACCGGATTTCTCCTCATAGCACTGCCCACTGCTCGCATAGCTTTCGGGTTTCCTGCCATCTCACTCAACTGCTTGTAGGAGACGGTTTGGCCGACTTTTACTCCTTCTTGCAGACTTCGCAACACATGAGCAGTAAAGGAGTCTGACTCACAGAAATAAAAATTTTAAAGTATTTTAGATTCAGTAACAAAAGTACATGAGACAAGTACTGAGTGTTTAGGTGATATACTTACCCCCCTGAAATAGAGGGTTGTGTATGGCAGGTAAGGGAAGAGAGTTGACTGACTGTGCAGAATGGAAGTAACTCTGAAGCCAGTACACACAACGCTGCAGCTCTGGCTTCAGTTCTGTCTTTTCAGAACCGATTCTGCGTGACAAATGCAGACAATCAAACTGAAACACATTGACCTTTCATTTTATTACCGTTTATTACCATTTTGTACCATGTGAAAAAATTTTCCCATTTCAAGAAAAAAAGGGATGTTTCATACATTTTGATTCTTTATCTTTATTGAACTAATAAAAGTGGAAAGAAAAGATTTTAATATTTCACCAACGTAATTCACTGCATTCAGGTAACTTAATACACATTTACAATCTGACACAAGCAAAGTAGTTATGCACAAAACAAGCTAACACTAAACGAACAAGACTAAAGAAGACTTTCAAACAAGCTTAAATGTCAGAAAGTGCAAGAGAATTAACATGCAGTCCTCAATTCAAACCAAAACCATAAGCTGCTCCTTTAAATACCTTGAGAATTTCATCAACAAGGTGCAGCTCAAGCACAAAAGGACACCTTCAACAAACCACACCCATCATGTGATTTTGGTGAGACATGACACATATATATGGCACTCTAAATAACCCAGTGTTTTAACCCAGGGATCTTTTCTGATAAATTAAATTATTTAGCAGCAATAGTGTGTCATACCCATGTGCTGTGTCCATATTAATGGTGATGGTGTGTATTCCTTTTTCACAGCCACTCATCTGAAGTTGTCCCACTGGTGACTGTAGACAGACAGACTGCAACACACACACACTGCTAACACACAAACCCATTTTAAAAGTTATTCTGAATATATACTGTGTGGAAAATAACATTTTACAATGACAAAAAACCTAGAAACTGGAAACTGTGACCAAGATATGGTATTTAGCACACTTGTTCATGTTGTGGGTGGATACAGCATACATACAGATCTTACCAAAGTTAACTAAATGATTAATACTTTAAATGTTCCTAAAACGGTTGGAAGTAGTTCCAATTTAAAATATCTAAAGTTTGGTGCAACTTATCCAACAAGACAATAATCCCGAACCTATCGCAAAGTTCACCGAGGCTCTGCTAGGACAAAATCCAGGTAAATTGTAAAGTGATCATCAAAACAGCTGGAATTTAACGTCGTAGAAAAGCATTGGCAGTTTCTGAGTATATGTGAAAAAGATGCCTGCAGCTTGCGTACCCAAGAATTAAACTGCAGCCGACTGCCAGTGAAAACTTGCCTAAAACTGCACAAGGATGCTGCTGGTAGTAGCTGGTGTTTTCTCAACAGTAAAAGCTTTATCATTAATCACAGGTCTTTAAAGGGTTGATTAATTCTGCATTCTAATTCTGCAGCAGTTGCAGTGACTATGAATTTCCTCTGGGTGCTGCTCAAAATATAAACACATCCAACCTATTGTTGCATGAGTTTGACTGAAATCATTACAGTGATTCATGTAGAAGGCAACATCATAATTTACAACAACAACAACAACAACAACAACATTTTATTTAACAAGCGCCTTTCAGGACACCCAAGGTCACTTTACAGTAAGAATATACAACAAAAAGTTAAGTAAAAATTAAAATTATAATTAAAAATAATTATAAAATACATCATGAATAATGGAAATCTAGATAAAATATAGAATGTAATTAGGATAAGATAGATAAGCGTTTTATAGGCAAGATAAGACAGTTTAAGCGTTCATAGGCAAGTTATATATAAGTCCAAAAAGGTTATGGCAGGTTTATTCTTATTTACTTGTAAAGAGTTGTGTTCTATCCAAAGTAATGCATTTTAAAACGTGAAAGCAAGCGTCATTAGTCTTTGCACTTTTATAATTTATATTTGTATTGTAACAAAAATGAATAATTCTGCGGGTTTACGTGCGTAAATAATAAAAATAAAACTATTTTAGCTTCAAAACTCAGGTGCAATCTGGCAACCTATGTCCAGAACTTTTGCATGTAATGAAAACAACACTGGTCTGTTTTTTCCTACTTTTTCATTACAATCCTCATTTGCTGTGAAAATCTCATTTGAATGTAGACGTCTATATGTGTGTATAGTGTTGTGCAGTGTAGTGTTGTATTGTACTACTGTTGTATGCTATTACATGAATCTCTACACAACACGTTCACTATGAGCCATGATAGCTCGTTGTTGCTCGTTGTAAAACTAGTTAAAATAAAAACGGTTTCGTAGGCAGTAATAACACTTACCTCTGTTTGCCCATAATAATCATAAATACTCAACATTTAACTGAGAAAATAACGGTTAAACTCTCATTTTTTGTCCTACAACCACTTCCTCCTTAGTAAGGAACGATGTAAGATTGACATGAGAACAGACCAATCAACAACAGGCTCTGAGTTTTGGATTAAATTGTTTTAAACAGTTTTCCCTTCTCTTTATTAAATACACGTAGTACTTTATTCATTATATATGTATATAAAGTGTTCTGTGTATGTTCTCTCAGCACAGGTAAATGCTGATTCTCCATGTTTTTAACTTTAACAGCTGGGTTCTCTCACACACCTTTTACAAATTGCTTTTTATTTTATGCATTTTAGTATTATATTACTGATTTTGGTTTTTTACTTTGTCTTTGTGTAAAGAACTTTAGGCTGTACAAAATGTGTTGCCTTGCCTTACATTTGATTTAATTTACGAACAAGAAAACAATCTTGTTAACATTCACTTCAACTTACATTGCTTATATACATTCATAGTAAGTCGACAATAAAACAATTCTGAAAGATTTCAACAATTTAATATATTAACACAAAATAATTCAAGCTGTAAATCTGTCATTTATTTATTTTTTTACAAAAACATAAATAGCATCTGCAGAAAAGTCCAAAAGCAGAATTTTTGTACACATACGAATACATTTAGCACACAAACAAGCTGCAGTAATAATTAAAAAAGTAGAGAAAATATGGCAGTAAATTGACATCTGTATTACATATATTTACCTCGTCCTATAAATTTGTAATAAAGATTTGAAAACTGAAAAGTCAATTTACTTATTTATTAATTTTTGGCATTGATATAATTTATTTTTCTGTCAAAGTGTATCAACTATTTAGTTAAGTTAAACACAACTGGTGTTACATTTACTTTTATTGGGCACTTAAAATGCACCTTAAAGATACTATTTGAATCATGTGAACTACTTCTTGAATACTAGTCATGATACATTTCTGACATAATTTTTAGTGAAACGTCCAAAGCAATTAAAGTCCATTTTAGTAACAGTTCACTATTGAAATAGTGAAGCGTAAAGCAGCAGATGAGACCTGAAAATGGACAGCACTTAAATACAAAACACCACCACAGTGAGCTGTCTATGGCACAAGCATTTTCTGGAGAGTGTGTAGATATAGATTTATGTTTTAAATGAAAAATTACAGACAGTAAACATACACCTCTGCTTTTGATATGTTCGAGAAGTACAGCAACAACAAAGCATTCAAACCACCAATTTCAAAGATCAATGTTTAAATGTGCAAGTCTCCATGTATTATACATTCTGAATCACAGAGCTATGTGGTCTTGTGAAACTTCCCAAGCAGAAGCTGGACTAAAGGGTTAAATGTACTTGTGTTATATTGGGTGCAACATGAAGCTAACAAAAGTGACTCAGTTCAGCTCATAAAAACATCAATTCATTCAAAGTTAACCCAGGAATCCTGCGTTCTAGTATACAATAGGTGACTCAAAACTGAACAATCTCCATCTGAGCTGATATGTTTTTCATTACTGATTACCCATTGTGAAATACAGCAATTTGTACTTTGAGATAACTCCCAACAACAAACATTATTTCGACAAACCGTTCTCCTCTTTAAACCTAATACATAAATATAAACTTTAACAACTGAAAGCCGAGTAAACATTTTATAAATGCACTTTAAATAAAGTGATCCTATAATTGCAGTGCACATAAAAATAGAGGGCTTTTCAATTGTGTTTTAAAGTAACTGTTAAAGTGATTCTCAATAAAGATATTGTGTATTGTGCGTGCTGCGTATCGATGTTCTATGACGGGACAGTCCTGAAGGTGCTCCATGCATGGAAACAGCGTGTGAATAAATGAGATTCGTTGCCTTTGCGCACCAGGCGCAGTTTCCTTGGCTGCTCTGTTTCTTTAGACCTCATGTACTGAATATAGACCTGACATTGAAACAAACAAGGAGAAATATTAACAGCTTGTTAGCTCAAATGCAATATTATGGATGTCTTATGAAGTTGATATGCCACAATGAACATAAACATATTTTATGTTTCAGTAGTATGTTGGCGCTATATAACTAAAGATTAAGTGACTTGTGATTGACAAGCCAGACTTGTCCTGGTGGTTTAAGAACTGGACTTGTGATCAGGTCATTACTGAAGTGCCCGCATGTCTACATTCTGTTCTGAATTACTCATCACAAAAGGAATGAGTAATCCAGAGTAGCACAAAAGGCTATCTACAGAATTTGTTTGCATAGCATTGGATAGCAAGCAGACTTTCTTTTGAGAAGAAACAGTTTTGAATCAACTTGAAGACTTTTCCCCATGTGTGAGATTTCAGCAGAAGTTTCTTTTTCCATTTGTTTAGATGTAACTTTTAATTGTTTGGAAATACAAATGAAAGAGGGTGCTGCTTATAATAAAAAACAAGGATAATACAAGAGGTTAGGGAACCTCACCTGACAAGCCTTTAAACTCAGTTTGATTTCCACCTGGCTGGTCTGGGTGCCAACCCACATGTACACCTATAAAACAAACAAATCATTAATTAAATCTTGAGAAATGGCGATATATTTTTAAACAACTTATTTAACAAGTTTGTACTTCGTTTCCATTGTCTAGCAGCATGATGTCATCATCAGCCAGGTCATCTTGACAAAAGTCAGAGCATTTCTCTGATACAGAAAAGTAGCCTTTCTCATTAGAGCACCTAAAGGAAACAGGATATAGATTACCTAAAACTGCCACGAGAATGTGGATTCTAAACAAGATGGTAAACTGAATAGAAATGAATCCGTTTCAAACCTAAACAGTCTGGCATGTTTCATGTATTCTGCATCCTCATCGTATGACTTCTGTGAACCGATGCCAACCCAGAAAAAGTTTTCTGGTTCCTCTCCCTCATTTATTACCTGGAAATGTCACAAAATTCCTGTGGTTTATCGACTGAAAATGCAGAGTAATTCAACAATGTCTGAGAAACGACCTTGTTATTTACCTGCTTGCTGTAGGTGTCATCAAACATGGAGTTCATGATGTCCTCGGCCAGTTTAGCCTCGTCTGGGTCGGCAGCTCGGCCAACCCAAGTGTACACAATACCCTGGTTGTCTGTACTCTCAAATGGCACCTGAGGATACATGAATACAGAATGAGCCAAAAAAAAAAAAAAAAAAAAGAAATCCCCATACTTTAATCAACAATGAATATGGAACTTGACGATTTGAATATTTGTAATGTGTTTTTGATTTGATTGCACCCTGGATATGTATGACTGTCCTTAGTTTGGTTGATCGGTTGTCCATGCAGGAGTGGTTATGGTCTAGCTTTGTTTATATATATATATATATATATATATATATATATATATATATATATTCTTGTTGGTCTATGCTCATTTATATGTGTTGTTTCAGTTTGGATATGAGAAGAGTTTTAGGTATTTTGTTCTTTTATTGTTTGAGCTGTCAGTATCTGTTCCAGTTTGTAGATAGCTAAATGCAAATAGCTTTTGTGTTCGACTGTTCTTAGTTAATAAAGACAAATCAAACAAATCTCTACTTGACACATGTTCAGTGTGAAATCAAAATTCTACTTACAATTGAATTAATTAGAAAAAAACATTACCTTAAGAATAAAACAGAACTCTGAGTTGAGGTTACTGGAATCTGTGACTATCTGGATCGTCCTGCAAACAAGAAAATCAGAAGTTTTTTTATACAAATTTTACTTAAAAAACCCCCAAAACATCTTAGCAATACATTCTATGGAGTAGTAACCTGGTGCACAGTGCACTGCCATTTGTTCTAATCTGGTACAGACTGGGCTGGACATTGTCCACCTTCAGCTTTCTCTTCCCTTTGTGAATGATGAACTTCCTTTTGAAATGGGACAAGAATTTGAGATTTTCCTGCTGCTGGGTCATTCTCACAACCTGTGAACAACACGAATAGGTAAGAAAGAATTGTCGCTTGGCTTCAAAATCATTGACACAACAAAGTAAATGCTCTGTACCTCTAGCTTTCCTGGAAAAAGGCTCTCGAACTTCTTCTGCAGACTGAAAGTGAACGTAAGCCAGCCCATATTGGATGCTTCACGACCTTGCCAGAAGTAAACCACACACTGAAAGTCCTCTTCAGCCTGCTTGTCTTCATCCTCTCCGTGATCATCTCCTTCACCCTTCTCTTTTACATTATCCTCCTCATACTCTACTGGCACCCAATACCTGCACAAAATAACACAGAAGGGCTTTCCATGAATATATTATATATGAATTTATGTGTGGGACAATGTTGAAGGCCAATCCCAGTGTCCAGCTTGGTTTACATGCTTCCACTGAAGACAACACAATATGCACACAATGTCCTAACTTTTTCTGACATGGAGTTTGTACATTCAAAACAAATAAATCACAAAAACATGAAAAGTGCAACAGTGGTGTAAACACATTCCAAAATGTTGCAAATCAACTAAACTAATGAGAGGAAGCGAACCTGCAAAGAAAGACGTAGCAGTCCTGCGTATAGAAGTGACCAAACTCCTCTTCTGGTAATCTGGCAAACTTCTTCCCTTCCAAAACAAATCCCTCCATACCATCCAGGTCTTCATTCCACTCCTCCATCATTTGCTCAGCCTGCATAAATAATTCATTAAAGTACTATACTGCAAAGTGAACACAATACAGCCAAGCTGCTTCATACACAATAAAGATATAGAATATTTCTACAAGCGGATGTTTGTCCTCTATCTATTTATTAACTCTATGTATATCCATAATATATAGTCATAAGAATACCAAAAACTTTTGTCTTGATACTAAGAAGAAGCCAGCCAATAGCAATCACCTCAGAGAGTAGCATAGGTGGCTGTCGGGGTAGAAACAGAGCAGTAAGATCAGCTTTCATCTGGTCCTTCTGCTCAGCGTCCTTCTTTACTTTCCCAGACAATCCCTCATTCTGTTTAACACTCTCTGCATTCCTGGTGTAGTCCACCTTCAACACGTCGTCCCAATTCTTGAACTTGGATTTAAACACCTATTATAAAAAAATTGAACAAAGTTAACAAAGTTAAACATCAACATAAAGAAGAATTAAATAACGACCCCAAAGATTGCACGCATTTTGAACCTCTGAGGGACAAACCTGACACTCTGTTCCCTCCAGATTGCGGATGACCACTGCATGTTTTGGTCGATGGAGCATGCCGCACAGCTCCTGGCCCAATTTTAGAGCGGCCGCTCTTACAAGACGAGGAGACTTGCGTCCAATCCAGATAAAGACTTCAGACCAGCAATCCAGTAAATACACACCTTTAGTGTCGAGAAGGCTCTGCAGCTAAAGTCAGAAAAATATTTGTTTACAAAAAGTACAATCTAAAGACAAAATCTGACATAAACAAAGCAAAGTTTGATATTTGTAGATTTACATACCAGTCTGAGCTCTGGAAGAATATCAAGTTTGACTTTTTCTTTGTGCTCAACTGAGAGTTTGTAGTTTATTTGGGGGAGTTCAAGGTATCCCAAACCCAGACCGACCTAGAGACAAAAAAAAGTATGAATTATTAATCAGTTACTGTGCAAAAAATAAAAATAACAAGAGCTTGTGGTGGTAACCTTTATAGCATCATCAAAACCAAGCATTGGCCCAACAGAAAAATAAAATTTGATTTGTTGATTCACCCAGCTGGAGACTTCTCCTTGGGAAATGTTTTAGGTATGTAGGATCAAGAAATGTGGCCTCTGCTCCCTTGTCCAATAATTTGGATCCCACTTCAATGCATGCACACAAACCTATTACAAAACTCCCATCTCCTTAATTTAGCTCCCCTTTTACTCCCTTAATCAGAACAACTTTGCTTTAACTCTGACACCTAATTGCGCATCACAAAATGTTCTGCACGGTTGGCTAGATTGTTAGAAAGCAAGCAGGCTTGCTTGGTAGCATAGCGTGTGTGTTTGTCTATGTCAAGGCCAGTCTAATATCTAAAACGTATTAGGTATTTTACAGAGAGTCTTACACAAACACTAAGGAACAAGGGGGTGCACTATTATATACTTTTGTCAGTAACTTCGTGAAACACCTACCTTATATAGTTTAGGACGAACTGGAGAAAAATTTTCTGGAACATGTTTTTTGATATCTTCAGGCTGTCCTCCGAGAATCTCCCAGAATTCTAAAGGTTCCTGGTTCTGAATGAGTGAAATGATTTCTGCTTTGCCTTTCCTCTCGTTCTTGTTTATTTTCTCTGAAAATAACCTAGTGACCAATTGAACAGTGTTAATAAAAAATAAAAACAGTTGTAAAATACATAAATAAATCAATTCAGATGTTACTACATACCTGGCTTTTGTACTACCACTTAGTGTCGCATTGATTCCTCTCCAGATGTAAATTTCAAGGCCTTTATCCAAAAGGAACACAAACCTAATAAAAACAGAAAACATATTAAACATTTTAAAGATTCGACCTTATTCTGTTAATCATATCAGATTTTTAGATTCCGCTCACCGTGGATCGAGGGAAGCTGCCTTCAGAGGCACAGATTCCAGTCTGATGTTTTTCTTCCCATAAACACGGTAAAGTCTTTCCAGTGATAAAAACAAAACACAGACAACGCACATTATGGATGCTTTTACCTCAGACTTTTTCTTGGAGTAGAAAACTGCCTCTTTCTTGTTGCATTTTTATATTTTAGCTAAATAGCTTTCTGCTAGCTATATGAGTGACAAGCTTAAAATAATAAACACTATTGATTGATAGTATTGGCAGTTATTCACATGCATAAAATGTAGGGCTGTCCACAACCAAGGATTTTGCTGGTCGACCAGTGGTCGTCATTTACTTCAACTAATCGACTAATAGTCGACTGAAAAGACCATTTAGACCGGGATACATATTAGTGAAGTTTTACCTTTAATGCCGCTGCCGCAGATCACAATAAAGCATGATCACAAAAATGCAGCTACAAAGGTTTACAACAATGTTTTAGCCGATTTTCGGGAGAAATGCTGGGAGTCAACAATAAGTAAAACTAACCAATACTAGCGAGAAAACAAAATGTACTTCATACATTGATTCACTCTTGTTGCAATCAAAGTGATAAACTATAAATAATACTAAAGCTGCGTCCAAAATCTAGCCAGATGCCATGTGTACTGTGTAGACAAATTACCTTGTTGAATATTGTGTATCCTCCACTGTATAGAATCCACTAGCAGTCCCTCCTTCTATGTAGGAGATTTCATTGTCGAACACCTAAGATACGACAAACCAGGCACAGATATAAAAGCTCAAACACCAGCACTTACAATACCAGACAAACCATTGAGCCATGATCCTACTTTAGAGAAAAGTGTACTTTACTAACCATACTAAATTCTTCACTTTCGTCTCCCATCTCCTCTCTGATAGTCCTGCACTCTGCACCCAGGAAATTACGAAGATTGACGGCGTGAATTGCAGAGCAGGCTTTTTTATCCAGTGTGGCTTCCTGACCAATCCAGTAATAGATGTGCCAGTTTAACGAGCCATTGTCATCTAGAAAAGTCTAAATATGAAGACGGAGAGATGCTCAAGTTGCACGATGTGGATGAAATACAAGCACATTTGGACACGGTATGTGACACACATTTGCACAAGTTTATTAATAATCTGCTTTGACTGTTGATGAATAATAAATGCAGGTAAAACCACGTACTGCTTCACCAAAAGTAAGAATAAAACACATGTAAGTCTAGTATTACCTTTAGGACGATGTAGCAATCCGCTTCATAGAATTTTCCCTGAAAGGCCTCGTCCACCTGAACCGGCAAGAAGTTTTCTATCTGCCACACATACACCCCAGGAACTTGTCCAACATCTTCTATAAAGATCTCAGAATAGTTGAGTGGAGGCTTCTCAAGGTTTTTATCCCAGCGCTTGGACTTCAGGTCAGAGTATTTCACGTCACCATTCTCCTAATAAGACGAGTTCGATGTTAACGCTCATGTGGGTCACGGTTGCAAGTTGTTTTTACATCATTTGCGAGTGTAAATGTTCAAAGCTGTTTTTGTTATCCTCACCTGAATGGATTTGTTTTTCTCCTGGGCTACATCAGACATGCCTTTTAGCACCTGCTTAGCTTGGTCGTCCTGTGTGGAATCCTTTCGTCGCCGTAACCTCATCTTTCTAGCCATCGTATCTCTGTGGCTACTCCCTATACAACACATATATATAATTTATATATACATATACAGAGAATATAATTGTACAAAGCTTGAGGAAATAATAGTAACATATCACAATGTTTACTTTACCTCCTCCGGCTGCAGCCACAATGGCTGGTGATGCACCAGCCAGTCGCAGCTGGTTGTGCAAGGAGAAGTCAATGTTGTACCACTTGCCTGTCATGTCCATAGGCTTAGGTGGCATAACCAGGTTTGGATTCTCACGAACATCCAAAATCTATGATTTGAAAAACAAATAAACCAGTTAAAAACATGTCGTTACGATTTAACCGTTTGAGTAACTTTAATTTGGGGTGGGTGGCCTTACCTCTAAATCAGTGAGGAAATGAATAGCCTCTGGTAACGTCACAAGGCGATTCTTGTTCAAAACCAATTTCTTTAAATTTGGACACCTGAATATAACATAAGAACAGAGCATGAACACTACAGTACAAATTTGAAAGATGAAATGACCCAGTACAAAGTGTTCTTACCTGCACAGACCCTCTGGAATAAGCTCAAGATTATTATTGGCTGCCATGAACTCCACCAGGTTGGAGAGTTTCCCAACGCCAGACGGCACACCATCAAAGTCAAGTTTATTTGAGTTCAAATACAGCTTCTTCAGCTTAGACAGCTTGCAAATAGCAGACTGTAAATTAAAACAAAAACAAAAATCACTAATTGACATTTGTGCGGAGTTTAAAATACAATACAGGGATTTTTTAGGCTTAGGTAATGGAGGGCAGACATAAAAAGGGACAAACGGCTGCTATGTAAAACACATTTACATGATCTTAATTTAAAAAAATAATAAAAACTAGTGAATGTACTATTACAATAAATATTTAAACATTCAATTAAGTCAAAACAACATTAACACAATGATATTCATTCTTCAAATGTGGTTATGAACCAGCTTCTGTTTAAAATGACTAAAATGTAACAGCAGTTGTTTTTGAAGTGTTAAACTATTAGCTATTAACTTTACAACAGTAAACATACAAGATGATTCAAACTTCTGGAATTCAGGATATTATGCTTTAAGGTTTTTTATTCTTAAACAACATTAGCTCCTGGCTTCATGTATCGGTGTCAGTTGTATCGTTTTTATTTGCATATGTAGTATGAACTAAATATTTACCAATAATGCTGCACAAAATAAATTAAACATTAGTAACGGCTGGAGAGGAACCCAAGAGACAAATTCTAGTCCTATTTCAGTTAATGCCAAAAAATGTTAACTTAATCATTTATATAAAAGGATTTAACCATCGAGATTTGCTCAGATTGGTTAAACTCATCAGATTTTAATGTCAAGATACACTACACATCAGTAAACATTTTCACTTGTATGTTTTTGGATGACTTTTGGATAAAACCAGCACCCCGTAAAAAAAATAAATAAACAAATGCAGAATCCCACACAGAATGGACTTGGACCCACATCACCTGGGAATCCAACTCATGTCCTTCTTGCTGTGAGGCGGTAGTACTAGACCAGGGGTCACCAACCTTTTTGAAGCTGCGGGCTACTTTTGGGGTACCAACTAATGCGGCGGGCGACCAGTTTGAT
>JAOTRQ010000018.1:3291451-3302994 GCA_028565875.1 Hoplisoma paleatum | reverse complement strand
CGTTTAAGTAAATAAAAGTGGCGTGGGTTGCATACGACTTCCGAATTTTTTTTCGGTTTCCGGGACAAATTTTTTCCAAAATTTCGGGTTGACTTCCGGGCAATTCGACTTCAGAGACGTTCGACTTCCGAGGTTCTACTGTACTTGTTTTTGCGTATGAATATACAAATTTTAATGACATCTTTCCATTGAGAACTCATCTAGAATCTGATCTGTACTTTTTTAATAAACAATGCCTAAAATATGTTGATGCAGTTTGGCTGATTTTTGTTGTTGTCATTTACAAAATGTAGTTTAATTAAACCCCAATATTATTTAACTTCGTAGTTCTTTGTCTTTTGAGTCATTATTACTAGGTCTTAGTCTTCTAAGATCAGCGCTTTTATATTTTTGCAAACTAATGCTCATATGGACTTGTGTTGGTATTTAGAGAGAAACAACTGCTGCTCCAGCAACAGCACGAGGAAAGGAGCAGGAACCTGGGCAGGAGAGGCCCTGGACGGCCTCGAAAGCGCAAACATAGTTTACCTGCTCTGTCCCCATCCTCAGGCAAACTGGATTCTAAAAGTGTCAAGTAAGTGCTGGCGAGTATGCATGAATACCGAGTCTTTGACGTGTGCATAACTGTTGTGCCGTTTCACAGGCTGACTAGGTGCTCACAGTATTCTGAAGACTCCGAGAGTGGGGAAGTGAAAAAACGGTTTTGCAGTTTTAACCGAGGAGAAGAAGGGGATGAGAACACGGATGTTGCTATGCTAAAAGCCAAGAGGTGCAAAAGCTGGAGCGAGCACGAGGCTTCATCCAGTAACTCTCACGAGGTGTGTAAACGAATGCTGTTTATCAATAAACCTCGTGATATTTTCCAGTCACTTGCACACGTCTGATCAGACTTTTTACAAACAGGTGACTAAAGGAGGAAACAAAAAGGGCCAAGTAAGCGATCAAGAGCAGCTGGCTTCAAAGCTCAGCAAGGCCCTGTCTCTGAATAAGATGTGCAAACCGAGCAAGGCTTCATGTAAGTTTGCTGAAGGATCTTCAGGAAAGTCCAAAGCTTCATCTGGGAAAGGTGTCTCTTCGCTCTCCGACACAGACATGAGAAATAAGATGGCAAAATCCAGCCTCTCTAAAGATCTGAGTTTCTTTCACAAGTCTTCGAAAGGAGGTAAAAGTAAAACAGTCACCAAATTCAAGTCCTCGGACTCATGCCTTAAAGGAAAGGGCCAGCGGAAAGCTCCTAACTCTCCAGTGAGGTCAGAGATCAGCAGCTCCTACAACAGTAAGGAATACACTTGTATTATTTCTTAATAATAAGGTTGGGATTGTGAGCTTAGGGTTGAAATTGTAATGTTATATATTAGTGACTATAATCTAGTGGTTAGTATTACTACTGTGTTTACTTTACAGCCGCTGTATTAATTTGTGATTCTTTTATTCATCTAAACAATGAACTTGCTTATTATTTCTGTGGTAGGTAATAACTCCTTTTAAATGAATCTACCAATTCAATTTTGCCCCAAGTGCCCCATTTATTTGTGGCTTACAGTAATATTAAGATGGCCGATGTCGGCATAAAACCCTAGCTTTAGTATAAAAATAGTTTTGATACACTGTGACAATAGTGTGTATATCTGATGAGTGTTACAAACATGACTGCCTTCAGTCACTATTCTTCTGTCTCTTATATTTTTGCATGCAGCTTGCGAGACGCACTATACGACCCCTAACCACTGCTTTCTTTCTAACACAGACTCCGATTCAGAAGAGGACTTGGTGAAGAATGGCTGGTCTCAATCACTGTTGGGAAGATCGGGGCCTTGTATGCAGTTTTCCGGCCAGTACAGCAATCCATCCAAGAAGAAACGCTCCTCATCAAAGAAAAGCTCACCATCCTCCTCCTCATCCAAACAGGCAGTGAAAGAAAGGAAACAGAAGCACTTTGCTTTATTGCTACAAGAGGCAGGAGTCAGCTCCTCCGAGGACTCATTTGACCAAGGTTATTAATAAACCTTTGCTATGCACACAATTGCTCTCAGGCCTGTGAGCTTTTCGTTCATGCCATGTCTGCTGGTGTAATTGTCCGAGAAGCCATAATTCTATAGTTTTGGTGGAATTCGCTACCTCACCCTATATTGTATGTTTGTATATAATATTATTGACTCTTTTTGGAGTCCCTTTTAATGATTGATTTTTATAAAGTTGTCTTGCTGTTTAAGGCATCAATGGCATTGTGCATTAAAATTCTGTGGCTGTGTGGAAAATGTTAATTGTATTGCAGTTTGGTACCCAAGCTTTATTAAACGTGCTGGTTTTAATTTGTATTCAATGTCTGTCTCTCGCTTCATCTAGAATATTAGATTGCAATGTGCTATATATTTCCTGTTATTCAAATATCCCTTTTCTTTTTTTGCTTAATGAAAGAAAATATCCAGAAGATTACAAAATAAATTCACACACAAATGGCTTTGCCGTTTACCCCAATAAATACACAATAAAAACATAGAATTAAAAAAAAAATGAAATTATCTTCCGGCACATATAACCCCACCCCCACCCTCTACCCAATGTGTTGTCCCCAGTGCATCAGCATTTTTTCTTTATAACGGGGATATTTGGAAAACGGACTGCTCTCCGATTTTTACTAAAAATGAATAACAGCCTTTATAGACCGCTGGCTCTCTTCCTGCAGCTGCTTGAACATCCCTCCACCTCTGACCCCTTCTCCTCCCCATGATGCTTTTGAATATCTTTTGGCCTGTGCTATTGCTTGTCTTACTCCAACAACTGCCAAAAATAAAAAGACAAGGCAAGCACTTGGCTCGGAGTAGTGCAGCCAGCTGTGCAACGTGAGGTCACTATCCATGTCACCTGAGCCATGGCCATGTTCTGTAAGTAGGATGCCAGCCTTTTATTTGTGATTCTTAATATATCATTTCTACTAATTTGTGATTATGTTGCCATGCAGAAAAGAAAAAAGGAAGAAAAGAGACATTTCAGGATAGATAGAGGATTTAAAAAAAAAAAAGCTACAATTTTTTCCTGACATGCTCTTACAAATTTCACTTGTGCCCAGAAGCCATGGTTATGTCTACAGATCATTGAAATGTCACCGCATTACTTAACTCTTTATAACACGTCTTGTGTGTTTTTCCACCCAAAAATTTTAAAACATGATTGTAGCTAGAGCTGGGTAGTTAATTAGACTCGTTTTTATTATTGTACTATTAGTTCAGTTGATCAATAAGCTTTGTTAATTCTAATACTGATCGAACGTTACACTATTCTATTTTGGGAAAACCTGTTTCTGTCAGTAATGCCAGCTACAACTAATATGTGGGTTTGAATTCCAGTGGTGCTGTTGGTCACTTGATAATACTTGGTCGGGTGTGTCTGATAAATAGGAGGTTTAATTGAAGCCTCTGTGACAGATTGGTGGCTTGTGAAAAGGTGGAGCTGGTGGTGGGGGGTATTGATTTAAAACGGGACAACCAGACTGCTTTGTGATTGTCCAGTTTCTTTTGTTGATAACATTAATAGCCTTGATGGTGCAATATGTGTACACAGAACGTATCGTTCCAGAATATGATGTGCTGGCAAAACCAGATTCTGCCTAGATTCGATTTCAACTTTTTTTCACGTTTTTATTGTTTTCGAGCATTACCTGTGGTGTAGTGCAGATCTTAGGTGTAGAAGAGAGGAATATAACCATGGCTTATGAGGCTAATGGCCCATGCTTTTCTTTTTTTTTCTATAAACAAGTAAGGCTCAGAGCAAGCACAGAGCCCCAGGAGCCATGGAG
The DNA here is from genome assembly GCA_028565875.1 of Hoplisoma paleatum. NCBI lineage: Eukaryota > Metazoa > Chordata > Actinopteri > Siluriformes > Callichthyidae > Hoplisoma > Hoplisoma paleatum. Next base: position 3,299,198 of record JAOTRQ010000018.1, on the reverse strand, counting down.
GTCTGTCCTCACAGGGCCGGTATTATGTGCCCAGCCTGCTTCTACTAGTGTTCATCTTCTGCTTGCTGTTGCTGTGTTAAATGTCTCAGCCGCTAACACTTGTCAGGCATGTGCTTATTTTTTTTTCTAACCTTGTTTTTTTGTGTGCACATTATAACCGGGCCGGGTTCCTGTGTGTCATCTGCTTTCTCATTTAACAAAGCTCATCTTTTGTCAGTAGTTCTAACGTTCTGTGCGTCCTCTTGTCTGTCTGTGTCTCCCGAACTTTTCCACATCGTCTCGTTAAACGTGCCAGACGAGGCTTGGGTAAAGTGGGGTACCTGCTGTTTTACAGTTTAAACTGGAAGTGTCTAAACCGGAATCAGTTAGGACAAGCTCCATGCTGAGTGGTTTGTGAATAATTGATAACTTTCATAGTCTTTGGGGTGTTACTGCTTCTAACCTACATCGAGCTTTTTGCAGTGCTTGTGGCCTATTCGTAGTTCCATTATTTAACATTAGAGCCCTAGGAGCAAATAGCCAAAACTGCTTTTCATGCTGCCCTTGTTGAATCAGATCATGTAAACTAAAATATATATATTTTTTCATATTTTAAATAGCAAGCATGCAAAATTAAACCCCGATCTTGCAGTTTGTGCCAAAGCGTTATAATTTAATGTTTTACACACTGAAATCGAATTTGATCATCTTTCTTGTTGTTAGTTCTTTAAAAGGTACTCTTTTTAAAGATAAAAAAGATTTTTAATGCGCCTCCTTTTACCACAGAGTACTTTTCTGAAAGAGATAATAACGACGACGACAATGATGAGGATTACGGGCATGAATTGGATGAGATTGATGCCTTCTGCTCTTCCTCCCTGGAGGAAAGTGGGTTGGGTCTGTTGGCCCGTTTTGCAGCTAGTGCCATCCCTAGCCCTGTTGTCTCCAGCCCTCTATCCATTGTTCAGTTGGAGGCCAAGCAGAAAGCCAAGAAGAAAGAAGAGAGGCAGAGCCTGTTGGGTAAGTTTGCACTGTTATATCGAGCAAACAGGATATAATTGGTATAGATTGCCACATTTTCATAAATAAAAGGACCATTTATTATTAAAATAAAAAAATGATAATCACAAATACTCTTTTCCGTTCTTTTTCAAATCGCAACATGCATTATGAGTAGATTTGTATTGTTAGAAACTATGTAAGTGGCCTGATTGATTTGTCTTTTTTAAGAAAATGTAAAACATGTTAAAACAAAAAGAACCCCAAAACATACAAGTTTTCAAAAACATTGATATATGATACATATTTATTCATATTCCAGTCAAGTACTTTGCTCCTAGCAAGGATAAATATGAAAATGTATAAGTGAAACTAATTTTATTAGAAGGTTATGAGTGTGGCAACAAAGACGACAAAGGCTTTATTAGTATGAATGCATTTTGCTTGCAACAGTCACTTAGTAGAATGTGTTACTAAACATAGACATTCATTACTTTTTAGCCTCCCCTCAAGCTGTGTGATTTCATTGCAACCAGTCAATAGATTTAGCCAATATATGAACAGGTCATAATAGCAGTCAGCATCATTTTCTACTCTGATGTGTTACAATAACATTTGCATTCGTGTTTGGTTAACAATGCAGAATCTTTTTGTTGTCTCAAGGCACAGAAATCGAATTTACCGACTCCGAGAGTGATGTTAAGATCCGGAAGTTTCCATCTCTGCTGCACGGTAAGAGGTCTGCTCCTGAACTTCCTCTACTGCCTCCGGCCAGTGTGCTGCGTGAAGATTCCAGTCCTGGCAAGCGTGGCCGCAAGCCCAAACTCTCGACCGAGTTCAGTTTGGACTTCTCTGTGGACGGCAGTGATGAGGAGCGTTCCATCTGTCGCAGGAGTGAACGCATCTTTCTCCATGATGCTGCCCAGCCCAAACCTGTCTCCCCTACCAAACCTACATTGCCCAAGCCAGCAACTACAAACCGTTCTCCTAAAGCTCCTTTGCAAGCTACAAAAGAGATTCCAAAGACTAAGGAGGCAAAAATACTGGGGAAGGTGAGTTCATATGGATCAGTAAAGTATTATCTGTTTATTTTTCTAGGCTACATATCGTATTGGCCCGAGTTTAAGCAGCACCCGAATCTAAGCCGCACCCTTAATTTTGAGAGGGATTCAGAAAAAAAACTATAAAAATTGAGAGAATAAAACTTGATCTAGTATTTTATTCTCTTTGGGCTGGTGTGGTGGATACTGGGCTCAAAGCTCACGGCAATTGTCGCTAGATGGTGCGAGGCGTTGCTTCCAGAACTTTGGCATGAGGCGGGTGGTGCCGGGGGCGCCCTCGGTGAGAACGGAGACACGGAATGACCAGAGGAGGCGACGTTGGCTGGGTCGTTATGCGATGATAATAAACCCAAAAACTACTTATTCAAAAATCCAAACATGACAGTCATTGTTGCATCATAACATGTTGTGTTATAAATGTGTGCTGGATTTAAAGTTTCTGTTACAACTGAATCGCGCAAATAAGCCGCACCGCAGTTTTTTATGTTCGAAATTTTGAAAAAAAGTGCGGCTTATACTCTGGCCAATACTTTTTCTTTTTTTAGTTCATTCTCATTTCATGCTGTCATTTTTTCCCTGTAAATCAAGAGCTTTAATAAAAATGCACACTTGTTGTGATGGTTCGAGTAGTTACAGAGACGTACTTATAATTTAATGGGGCACCTGTGCCTTTAAGTGGCGATCACGGCCATTGTTGTCATGGCAACACACTTTACCCGTCACATTTTAGTGGTAGAAGAGCATGGAGTAAACTAGCATCAAAAATAATCAATAAAGTTAATTCTCCTGTTCGGTAGACTTTTACATTCTCAGTAATTTGTACATGTTTACTGTTCAAGCAGTTCAATTACTCATTTACTTTATTAAATATTGACCTAAATACAGAATTTAAGTCTGTCTAGCTGAGAAAGGAGAAACTCTCTTTAAATACACTGTATAATGTTATATACAAATAACCCATATTGCATGGCAATTTTGTGATCTGCAAAATTATCACTAGATGATAGTCTGAAATATTTACGAAAAGAGAAGTTTAAGGCAGAAAAATTTAATGTTTTAACATAAACATAGGAAAATGGAGAAATTGTATGATGCTGCGCCACAAACATTTATTATTATGATTCAAGAAAGAGTGGGCGAATCTGTTATCAGCAGAAAACGTTCCAATCCGCTTTTTCAGGGACACCATATTTCACCCCTGGTGAACATTAGTTTGCTTCTTTTTTATTTTTCAGAAAAAGAGGTTAAAGGAGATTCCAGCGTTTCTTCCCCCGCTAACAAGCACCCCCTCAGCAACGAGTAACATGGTCCCCATCAACTCAGGACGCAAGGGCAAACCCAAAGCCAGAGATGTAAGCTCGTAGTAATTGCTGCTCATTTGTCTATGCTTTTTTAGTAACAAAAAAATAAATTATTATTCGTTTACCCTCAGCCAGGAACATACAAAAGGTGCTCGATATTCCGAGCATCTAGTTTCATCTATATTGTCATCTTTAAGAACCACACACACACACACACACACACATTTCATTGCTTATCCTTCAAAATAACGATGTTTTTCTGTACGGTTTTTGGAGCCGGTGAAGTTTCAATCTTTTGATTGGCAGCGAAGGCAGCCAACCAGCATCAGTTGCTTATCTCTTAAGCAAGGTTGCCAGTTAAGGCAGAAAACGCATGTTTAAAATTCTTGACCCTACATATCTTTTTGAGAGGTTTTTTTAAGGTCACAGACCCACCCAAAAATTTGTTGTCTATATATCGTGTCAAGAATAAATACCCCGATCAACCATTCTAATAACCTTTAATAGATCTAGGGGAGAAATTGTGTTTCTATTAGTGCTTTTTTACTAAATGAAATGACAGAACAGAGGAATCTTTTACATTTTTACTCTGCAGGCAGTTTTTGCCATATTGAATCTGTTAGTCCAGCTCGACCCGGGCCATCTAAAGCCTAAAACATATGTTTAGATGCCAATCCTGTTTGTAGTCTCTTCTGGCCAGAGTCACGTCTGGTGAGAGTCTTGGTTAGTAATGTGAAGCACTAAAATTGGTGGTCACACTCACTCATGACCTTCAAATGTTTGAACACATCAGTCCCACCATGCAGTTCAGGTCTATTTGTGCTATGCATATATTAGAAGGTCTCTTAATTAATGGCCATGAAAATCATGTAACAAACCGTAAAATGAGCCACTTCCCATCTGCTTAACCATTTAATATTTTTTATTTGCATAGCATATAAGTGTCTTATGTTTACTGGTTTTTTATACGTGGTAGATTTAGCAAGCCAACGGAAATTTAGATCAGGCAAAAACCTGGTAAGATGATATCAGGTAAATGACCAACTAAAACACAGATCATGTGATCTGTGGTTTTCGAAACATACGTTTCATTAAATTAAGCTCATAACCATTGGCATTTAGTTCAGCGCTAAATATAACTAAATATCAAACCTTAAAATATACTGATATTTTGATTAATGATAAGTACAGTTGAATCCAGTCAATCGGACGACATCGGGACACGATTGTTTTGGTCCTAATAACCGGCTGATCCTATCACACGAACAGGCCCTATGTTACAAGATGGTACGTGCTATGATTTATGTAACATATTAATTGTTTATTAAACCTTTTTTGTGTGATATACATGTATGGCGAACGTACAAACAAGAACTACTGTCGCTTATAATCTTTGTTCATTGAAAAATACATAAGTTCTTACTAAATTCCAGTCAACTTTTAAAGAATTTGTTTCAAAATCACCACAAACAAAGATGCTCTCACGTTCTTTTTCTGATTAAACAGAATTTTGGTCTGAATAAATGAACAACATTACACGTATATAATAGGATTTGTTTTGGTACTTTAGGATTCGGTCTGAATAATCATCTGGTCCCTTTAACCGATGGTCCCATTAACCAGATTCGACAGTATTACTATTTTTTCCATGTCATTTTCGACACTTATTGACTTAATATTGTTAAAAATATGAAAGTATCCTTGATGCATTACCTCATTGCATAAAGATGAAAGGCCAGAAGATAAATATTTAAATACTTAATATTTGCAGGAGGCGGGACGGGTTTAATGGACATGGGAGTGAGGGATTAACAATTTGACCCGTCAGGCTGAAGGCCCCTTTTCAGTGCAGCTAAGAAACACGACGTATTTCAATGAGCTTGTTCAGGCATGACCTGCTTTTCAGTGCTACGTAGGTCTGCTTCTAATAAATGGAGAATGAAATGGAGAAGCCAGACTAATTGGACTACACATTTTCTATGAAGCTGAATGAAGTAAACCATTTTTTCCTATCCTTTTACCCTCCTATTTATCTGGTTTGTCAATGTTTATTTTTTTCCATGAGGGTTTAATGTGGGCTGCAGTTTATAATTTGACTCGGTACTTTATGTCCAAATGAAAGGTTCTATTGTGCTCTTGCTCTCTGGGGTGGGGGTGAGGTATGGTGAGGTATGAGGATGCATGATTTCCCAATTGGTCAGTCTTTTCATTGCTATGTAATTTGTGTAATTCTGAAACGCTTACTGGATGTGTGGAAATACAAGTGTAAATAGAAATGCAAACGGGAGGGCAGAGGGGCTGGCCTAAGCGAATTGTTGTTCTGCACAGTAAACACAGCAGTGTTCAGTAATGAGGACACGAACTTAACACAGCTAATTATTTTAGTTTTAGTCTTTTTCATTGTGCCAGCCAAAACATGGTGTAAACATGACACATTAGAAAACATTAGAGGAACAGTCAGATTGGTTTCAATGCTAAATGTGTTCTTTCTTTATTCTGCAGACATTTACTAGAAATCAACAAAGCAACAAACTTGAGTTTTAATGGGTTTTAAATAAGTGAATGTTGTGAATGTCAAGCGACTGGAATAACAGTTAAGCATTAAGACTATGCTGCTTCAGTTTTGTATGGCTTATGTACAGACTGTTTGCTTCAGTTTTGTATGGCTTATGTACAGACTGTTTGCTTCAGTTTTGTATGGCTTATGTACAAAAAAAGACAGCTGTAGGAAAGTAAGTGAAGGTTTATATTGCCTTGAGAGCCTTGATTTGTTACAGATGTTTTTTTACAGCTGTACACACTACCTTTGGGTTTTAAATATCCCAGCTTGTTTGTAAATCTGGAGTTAGAGCTGTGGGTCAGCCATTCTATGGTGACACTCATGTAGTCGAGGATTAAGGACCTCGCTCTAGGGCATAACATTGGTCACATGGCAGAGGCAGGATTTAAACTCGCAACCTTTTGGTTGATGGCCCAAAGCTCTACCACTAGGCTATCACTGACCCTGAATGAATAGAATAGAATACTAATAGTTTCAAATAAATTAAGTTGAGCCCTAAGTACTTACAGGAACAATTATTTGTAGAAATTCTACAGGTAAAAATTCTTGGCCGACATGGACATCAATTTCTACAATTTAGAATGAGCTGAGTGTATAAACAACACGCTTGAGAAAAAATTAGGCTGATACAGGACGTGTCTAACATTTCTGGTGACCGCTGGGCTGTATCTATAATCAGTCTTACTAAGTCTGTCAGCTCATGCAGGTCTCCAGATGTGGGATACGAATCAAATGTTATTAATCATTTTATAAGTTTCTCATTTTATACAGGGAAATTAATGGATTGGAATATCTTATCGTTTCTATAAATCTACTTAATAAACGATTTACACAAATGGTTCTAATATACACTGTTTATTAACATACACAGGTCATTAAATGTATGTTGTGCTAAATCTGGTTTAGGTAATATAGTAAATGTTTCTGCACATCCACAACAGGTCAAAGGGAAGGGTGGTGCTGTCAGTAAACTGATGGAGAGCATGGCTGCCGATGAGGACTTTGAGCCCAACCAGGACAGCAGCTTCTCAGAAGATGAGAACCCGCTTCGGAACGTTCAGCCCGAAAGACCCTGCACTCCTGGTGAATATACACTCACTCACAGACTCGCTCTCAAAATATCTTGGCCATCACTAAGACTAAGATTTTGGCTCTGCTAGCAGTCGGGTAGGCACCTAAGCGGACATATGATTGTCTTGTATGTGTATAAGTCTGAGTGAATGAATGGATCGTCACTGCTGGGGTCGTTATCCAGACTCCTGTATTGTAATTGAGCAATAACTGACTTTAAAATGGATTCAGTCGTCATTAGATGGACCCAGTGTAACTTTTCTTCTCACTTCTCTATGCAGCTCCTCATAACTGTGTGCTTAATAAGGATGAGCTGCAGGACGGACTGCGTGTTCTCATTCCCATGGATGACAAGCTACTATACGCCGGCCATGTCAACACTGTCCATTCGCCCGACATGTAAGTGCTGTTCGAGCTCACATGCAGATTTCGCTCTGCCGGTTTTCCATACTTTTTTTTTTTTCCTTTCTTGCCTTTTTACTTTGACCTCATGTCACCAATTCGGTAATGCAAATGAGTTTGTAATAATCTTCTCCGCTTAACTCGTTTAGGTGGCACAGCGGTAAATTACACAAGCACACAAACACTGACATTCATCTAAATAAAATCAATTAAAAAACAGTCCAACTACCCTGTTTTTAAAAGTGTAATAAGAGTTTAATACTCATTGTATGCCAGGGGTCACCAACCTGAACTTTTCATATTGATATTAATTTGTTTCCTACCTTGTTAAATTATTGTTGAAAATTATTGTGAGAAATCATTTACATGATCAG
>JAOTRQ010000018.1:3263778-3289222 GCA_028565875.1 Hoplisoma paleatum | reverse complement strand
GTGTGTGTGTGCAAGAGACTGGCGACTTGTTCAGGTGTTTGGTGTGTGGTGTTTTCGGCCCGTGTGTGTCCTACTGAACGTGAAAAACTCCGGTTTCCTGCCACAGTCCAATGATATGTAGTCCAGTTAATTGGAGATACTGAAAGTGTGTGTGTGTGTGTGTGTGTGTGTGTGTGAGAGAGAGAGAGAGATTAAACGACCACTGCTACTTTTCGGATCTAAAATCCCAGTTCTCCGTAGCCCATGCCCTGTGTGTACTCTCTCCTATTGGGTAGCAGCTGGTGCAAATTCTCCCCGAGCCCCCAGACATGGGCAATCAGTTGTTTCTAGAAGCAACTGCCTACCCCCTCAAGCTGTCTCTGAGGATTTAAGGGGGAGGCAAGGGCACCAATTTTCAGTCAGGCCCATGTCTCAGTAATAGGACTGCCACTCACTGACAGGCAGGTCTGACAGCTAGCTCAGGGTCATGCTGAATCTCTGAGTACCCTTATGTATCCAGATGAGAACAAGTCCTCTTCTGACCATCAGAATTTTAAATAAAACAGTATACACTGCTACACAAACACACACACACACACACACACACACACACACACACGCATACACAGAGATGATTTATTGTGTCCAGGATTTTAAAATCTCCTATTTTGTAAGCCGGTGCTTCATAAATTCGCAAAATGAGCTCGTGATCTTTACTTACTGGCCCAGCATGTTAATCACTAGGTACAATTGTTCTAACGGACAGTCTGGACTTTATAGTCTATGGTTATCAGATTCATGAAACCACTGGCAATAACTAGCCTGTCTGAACCAACCTTTTTACTAATTCATTTATTAGCATTTGAATAATAAGCTGGCAAAATGATGTTCTCAACCTGTTCAAGGGAGTCATTAAATCTTTGATATAAAGACTGACTATTTACGTCTGTGTTGTTTGGATTGCTTCAGCTCTCTCATTCCCTAGTGGTTACATCCTATTTGTTCTTCCAACATACTCGATTTAGTTTTTTTTCCCCCTCTGTCTCTCTCCTCCTTTAAGTACTTCATGTACCATTACATTCATGGTCTATTACTGTGAACTGATTTATTTTTCTGCTACTGTTAATATTCAGCAGACTTGCAGAAAACAATCCCCGCGAGAGCTCTTTCTGCACCGTACTCTACTCAGATTGAAGTGCCCTGTACGGCTTGTTGTTTCCATACCCATGCGTGTTGTGTTTTGCCGAAGCTGGTCATTCAGCAGCTGTATCTCAGCTGTCAAACAGGATGCACTCTAATCACCGTGCCTTGTGTGTTGCAGATACAGTGTGGTGGTTGAAGGCGAGCGAGGCAACAGACCTCACATCTACTGCCTGGAACAGCTGCTGCAGGAGGCGGTCAGTGCTACATCCTGGTCCTAACCCGTTCACTAATTAGCCCCACGCACAACGAAGCCAGGATTAAACTTGCAGCATGATTTTTTAGAATAGCAATAGTTATAATTAATATACTTCATTTAAAAGTTATATCTGCTTAATAAGCTGAGTTGAGCTGAAATTGCTGCTTTGATTTAGACTAATGAGCCTTAAACACTGTCACAAAGTGTAATGAAAATATTTCTCACTCTAAATGAACTGCTTTTACAAAGATCAATGTTTTAATATATTCACCACATCTGTACCATGTGCTGTGGTCGTTTCAGCTAAACGTCTATAAAATGAAGGTGAAAAATGAATCTCTAATCAGATGCTTGAAGATTCCCCATTTATTCATAGAACCAAGTCTCACAGACCCATTAATGAACAATTATGTTTAGATGAAAGGTCAAAAACGCTTGATTGATTCATTTTAATGAATATTATATCGGGATCCAATTCTTTTCAAATTCTTTTTTTAATTCGTTGTCATTTATCAACATATCAATTCAAATGAATCACTGCGTGTCAAGCAAGTTAAAAGAAAGATCAGCTAGAACATGTATTCATATAACAAATCTAAACTATAAAATCCTAAATATTAGGGCAGGTAAAAAGTAAACATGCTGTTTTTATACGTATATTCAACATTGTTTTTACGATTTGTTATAAAATATAATATCCTTAAATGTTTTAAAGTAATGATTAGTTTACTCATTTTTAAAAGCCAAATACAACAGACATTAAACCAGCTTGTGCACTTACGTCTGTAGTCATGCTGTTAACATGGCAACTCTATGTCATGCCATAAACATCTTGTTTTCATCATTTACTACACGATTAAGAAATGCTTAACATAAAAAAATGTTTTTTTCCAGTTTAAATTGTAATAACCGGTTTCTCATGTGCACTGAATATGTCACTTGTACAAATTGGTTGCTTATTGTTTTTCTCTGCCCACATTGTGCAGATTATTGATGTCAAACCCCCCTCTGTGAGATACCTGCCTCAGGGGACAAGAATCGCAGCTTACTGGAGCCAGCAATACCGTTGTCTTTACCCAGGGACCGTGGTTGGAGGTAAAACAGTCTCTCACTGATCAATAAACTACTTTACACTTACAAATATAGTTTACTGATGAGCACATTTCATAAAGACTTATTTTTCTCCATCTGGTGCAAATAAATCACAAATATTTAGGCTTTCTGTGTACTCAACCTTTGAGGTCAGAGCCCTGTTTAATTTTCTTTAATCTACGGCTTTTAGCAGAGGCCAGCAGGCGTGCTGGAGGGGGTGGAGGACTTCATGGGGCGCGGGATGAATAATGATGTGGTTAAGTTTATGTGGACCTCTGCTTCAATTATTATTTATTTTCCCTCCCACTGTGATTACAGGCCTCTCCAAAAAATCTCGTAAAGATAGACTGTAACTGCTGCTCTCGTCAGGAGAATAAAGAGAGCCCTGTATGTAGTATTGATGGGCCCCCAAAAAGTGTCTTGAGAAATTGGTGGTTTATGTCACAGGATACTCGTGTGCTGGTGGATCTCACCTAGTGGAAATGTAAACATGAGATAATGTATGGTTCTGCACTTCATTTCTCCCCCCCCCCTCCCCCCGCTTGCCTCCAGGGAGCTCTGACACAGACGAGCTAGATGACTTGATCACAGTGGAGTTTGATGATGGAGACACTGGCCGCATTCCACTGTCGCACATAAGACTGCTTCCTCCCGATTACAAGATTCAGTGTAAGTGTTGAGCTCCTGTCAGTTTAATGAAACAGCACATATTGTATCTGAACGCTTACTTTCGATGTAGCAGCAAGGCTTTAGTACGGGATTTTCAGGAACCAGTGAAGCGGCTCTTCACACATTGTGCTGATATGGTGTAATAATCATCTTTATTAAACCGGTAGTATATTTCTGATTGGTTGAGCTTATTGGTCCAGCCATGACATTTTTGACTATGATGCGCACCTCATGCCACTTCACATTCGTATCAATGCGCCAAGTTATCTCAAAAATAATAAATAAATAAATAAAAAGTGTCAATTTAGATTGATTTATTGGTTTAATTGTGGATGACAGCTTTGAACCAACCGGTTCCAGCTCACCATCAAAGAAATATGCACATGTGATCAAACTTTTATTTAGGTTCTGTTTACTTCTATTTAAAATCATGTACGATTAACGGAAATATGCAGATTAATGTAAACCAACGAGCCGATTTCTAAGCTCTTATAGCCCCAGTGTTGCCCATGAAATTGCTTATTGACTAAAGTGTACTACAAAAGCTAGACTAGATAACGACGCTTGAGATTGCTTTATTTCTTTATTATTAAATATAGTTTGAAGACTATAAAATATAAGTTTGAAAACATATAGTAAATAGTGTTTATTCTCTTTGTTTTTGTGCAGGTGCTGAACCGTCGCCGGCTCTTTTAGTGGCCAGTACTAAAAGGCGTGTCCGGAAGTGCAGTAAGGATGTTTCGGAAAGCAAAGAAATAATCCCCCCAAAGACGGACAATCCTGCTCCAAAGAACAAAAGCAGGGGGAGAAAACCCAAACCTAAACCTGGTAATTTACCGGCAGGCTTGATACTAGTAATATCAGACATTTTCCTCAGATACTTATGAACTTTGAAACATGATTTGAAATAAACCATGCCGATTATACCTAATATTGTTAATCTTCATAATGGTCTCGGCTGGACCACCAGGACCCTGAAAAGTCAGCTTTACATCGGCTATCTGTCTAGACCTTGAATTCACTGTGATTGATTAGAATAAAATGGTTATGAAGCATAAAAAACAATAAATATATTATGGTGATTTAAAAAAATCAGTTAGTGATTAGAAAATCAGGCGGCATGTTTGGAAGCTTCCCAGATGGACCACTCAGTTTGACTTACTTTTTATGTGCCACTTTAATCTTTACTACCCTATAAACACCAAAAAATATCCACCCATTTTCTGTTGTCGGAAACGATGAGCCGTTTGGCTGGCTCCTTTGTTGTGATGTCAAAGTAGGGTGATTTGCATAGAATCTCCCGCGCACCACCTATCACCTGGTGGCTATACGTAAATAGACGTGGCCAGCAACATCTTATTTACATAAAATGAGAGAGCCCATAAATGGGACTGAAATGAAAAAGGGCTGAATTTGACAAGAACAAAACTGGTGACTGGTGAAAAAGCTTCATGAACATGTTTTTATAGCACATAGACCTATTCTGACGTATGTAAGTCCCTTTTAAGATTGAACTGGTTAATCTTGGGTTACTAGTAATTAACGTTTCAATAACGTGAATGTAGCCCCGATGAATTTTAACATGATGTTAATAATAAATGAATATAAATACTGTAAGAAAAGCTTTTAGCTTTATTACATTTGATGTCGGTTATGTGCCGTGCTGATGTATAACACATTTCCTCTATGCTCGTTCCAGATTCTGAAGTGGCTCTAAAGGGGAATGAAAAAGCTGACCATACGGCTTCTGTACAAGTCCAGGAAAGAACACTCTCCACCCAGCAAACTGGCTTTCTGTCAAACAAGAAGAGCCAGTCTGGCAACACATCCGGTCCTTCTATTCCCACAGCTAGCCAGAAGAAAACCAGTATATCTAAGCACCCTGCCAAAGTACACTCGCAACCCAAGTCTGCTTACTCTTCTGCACTGTATGGTAAAGTTCTGTCTGTAGACCTCTATAATGACCCTTCAGCTTCTTTTATATCCAAGAACGAAGGGACAAAGTCCAAAGCTGTTAAACGAGTGTGGAAGAGCGAAGAAGAAGGAGATGGGTTCGGTTTGAAGACTCAGCGCAAGCAGCCTCAAACAGAACTCCTTATCAAGTTGGACCACGAGGGAGTGATGTCCCCCAAAACCAAGAAGACCAAAGCTTTAATGATGATGGAAGGCCAAAACTCCAGTAAGAGAGACAACAAAACCTTAATGGGTGTAAGTTACACAACTGTCGCCTGTTCTACCCCTACAGACAAAACACTTAAGCCTAAAATCAAGCCTGAACCAGAGGCTATTAATCCTGACAATGTATCGAGCTACAGCATCCGTAAGCTGGCCAGCACCACAGACGGTCAAGTCAAGAGCTCGGGGGAGAAAGATGTTCAATCTGGCAACTGCAGCAGCACTAATACTAGCAGCTCTGACTCTGAGGGTGAAGACGAGAGAAAGACCTCACAGGAAAAGAAAACCAAACAGGACAGCAGTTCTAGCAGCTCCCGTGCCTCCAGTCCTACGTCCTCTAGCTCTTCCTCCAGCAGTTCCTCTTCTACTGCCGAATTTAATTCCTCGTCCTCCTCCTCGTCCTCCTCCACCACCAGTGATGAGGACTCCTCCTGCTGTTCGGATGAAGAAGCCTGTCCTGCCTCTCAACCTTCGTCTCCCCAAGAGCAGTCACCGACAGAAAACGGCGAAGATGCTGAAAAGATGGAAGTGATGTCTGAACAGTCACCCACCGCAACCAAAGTCCAAAAACAACAATCATCTTCTAAACAGCAGACAAAACAACAAAAGCAGCAGAAGGGGAAGAAAAGTGTCGGTCGACCTAAAAAGAGAGAGGGTGTTCACATGCCCACGACAAAGGAACTGGCCAAGAGACAAAGACTTCCATCTGTTGAGAACAGACCCAAAATATCGGCTTTTCTGCCTGCTAGGCAACTCTGGAAGTGGTTTGGGAAACCTACTCAAGTAAGATTTTTAATACTTTTCTAAAGGGAGCAAGGGAAAACTCTCTCTGGCTATGTCATCGTATATACATATCAGTTGATTTAATTATTTAATCCACATGTTTGTTAGCCCTCGCATTAAACAGTTCCCAGCTCAATATAAACTGCACATACATGGTTCTGTCTTGGATTTGTTCATTTCTTATTTCTCCTTTCAATCGTCTGATCATTTGATGTCTGGATTACAGAGACGGGGAATGAAAGGTAAAGCCAAGAAGCTCTTCTATAAAACCATCGTGCGTGGGAAAGAAATGATCCGTATTGGAGACTGTGCCGTCTTCTTGTCGGCTGGACGACCAAATCTTCCGTTTATTGGTCACATTCAGAGCATGTGGGAATCATGGGGAAACAACATGGTGGTCCGGGTCAAATGGTTTTATCATCCCGAAGAAACCAACCCAGGAAAGAAGCTTCATGACAAAAAGGTTATATACTTATTTGTATTTTCTCCCTAGTTTAAATGTGATTGATTTAGATTCATTTTTTTGTGTTTTGTTCTTCATAGAATTGGGATCAGACGTCTAAAGGGAGTCTTCCAGATCTCCTACAGCTCTCTAATCAGAGAAAGGATTTTATGGAGGTGAGTAAAGTTCATAATCATAATACCAAATGCAAAACAGCATGCAGTGTAAGACATGTTTAAGGATATTTTTGCCTTTCTATGCCTCCTTTACTTCATCTGTATGCCGCTGTTATTAAAATAATGGTATGTAATCATTTCAATTGAAAGTTTTTGAATTTTAATACTATTCTAGTGTAATATGTTTAGTACCATTTTCATTGTTGACTTTAGCTGCCTGTAGAGCTATTTTTGTGAAACAGTGGAACGGGACGATATTTGAGACACAGGATTGTTGTTGTTCTCACATATTGTGTACATGGTGGATCGGCAGCTCCATGGTGTAAGTAAATAAATGAGTGTTTAGGTCCCAAAATTAACCAATCCAAAGCCGCAATTTAAGAAAGACCGCATCCTGTACAATCATTAAAGATTGGTCTAAAGCAAACTGATTTTTACAGACGGGCCCCTTCAGCATAATGTTTGTCTTATTTGCTGTATCTGAACTTTATAATTTCTTTTCTTGACAAAAAGAGATCCATTTATTTATTAACTATGTCGTTTCTTTGTGCAGCGGGCTCTATACCAGTCCTCACATGTGGATGAGAACGACGTGCAGACCATCTCTCACAAGTGTTTGGTGGTTAGCCTGAAGCAATATGAACAAATGATTAAAACTAAGAAGTACCAGGACAGTGAGGATCTCTACTATCTGGCTGGTACTTATGAACCCACTACTGGTATGATTTTTAACACTGATGGTGTCCCTGTCGTTTGCTGAAAAGCTTCCTTTTCATCTCTGAGTGTTTCGACCCATCAGCCATGGGCTGCGATATAAATCATCTCTGTGGAAGTCGACCACAGGATAGATTTGACTTTGGAACGTCTACACTAGAATAGGATTAAAGAAAAAAAGTCACACAGGACCTTCGGACATATTCGCTGGTTCTGATGGTCAAACTCCTGCTTCACTTGTGTGTTTGTTGTCGGCAGCTCTTGAGACATCATTGTCACAGTACTCGTGTGGTGAATCCTGGGTGAAACGCTTGTGTTGCACCTGTTCCAGAACACGCCCTGTTCCAGCTTTGAGAGGGAGGACGACAAGTGCAGCTCCGTTTTAGGAAAGAGATGTGAATGTTGAAATGTGTAGATCTGAGATCACCTGTTTCTGATGCAACACAACAGGATGGAACTCGGGTTAGAGTCGGGTCCTTCTAAGAACTCACGATCTGGACTCTGCTTGTAATCAGAATGTAATCTGACCTGACAGGACATGTCACACTTGCTATTTCAATACACTCGGAAAAGCAATCTGTACCAGCGCTCTGGTTTCCAGTGGCTTTCTGGTAAAACCATCGACGGGGTGTCACTGGGACGACAGCCGGTTAATGAGCTTGGACAGCATGGCTGTGGCCGCTAACTAACACTGGAAATCTTTCCGTATTCACAGGAAAGTGGGATTTCTACATAACAACCCAGGTCATCTATTGAAATATTTTTATGGCTGTCTTCTAGCTAACAAGGCAGGAAAAGGGTTTTTTGTACGTCACAGGCTGTTGTAAAGAAAAAGATTTGTACATATACTATATATATATATACAGTATATACCAGTTTTATTTTCATGTACTATAGATTTATTTGCAAGTTATTTTTAATTGGTCAAAGAGGGGAAAAGAGCTTTATTAAACTGTGAATATGATCAAAAACCTAATTCCGATTCCCACTACATTGGTAATGCAGTGTAAGTTTGACAAAATAAATGCAATTTCAGTACAATGTGGTTTTTCGAACCAAACAGAAAGCACTTAACAGCCCTTCGGCTCTCTCCTTATTCTTTTGACAATCTCCTGTGCGGGGGAATTGGCTGTGTTCACTTGGGAGTATGTTTCGGATTTTGGCTGATTTTTGGCTGCCAATCATTCAGAGTGATCACTAATTTGTGTATTGCTTGACTGACTTTGCTGGATCTTTTGATTCGAGCTTTCCTCTTTTGCTTTTAAAAGCATTCCTCTAATCCCTCTTTTTAAATAAAGCAATTACATCTAATGCATGAACGCACTTTGTTTAAAATAAAACTAGCTGAGCAGCACAACAAAAAGTGCAGGTGGCTTCTGCTGCATCATTTCTCTATTTTTATTCAGTCAACATTTGTCCCTTACATTATTCCTGCACCCTGATGCTACAGCATATGGCCTTGATCTAATGAAGTGAACATTTATTTTAATCCTACCCTATTTTTCTATAATAATGCACCTTTCTTTGGCCAATTAGTTAACTTAGCTAACTCAGAATTGTTCACAGTGGCAGTTCTAAAAGCTTATTTTTAAAGAGAGTAGGTACATAAATATTGAGCGATGCCTTAGCTATGTTCCCTGATTTTCTTGCAATATAGTAACATTTACTTAAATATTCAATTTCTTTTTTTCCCTTTCGTTCTGACTTCAGATTTTTTTAATTCTGATATAGGCAAACAAAAACTTTCTGTTCTTTTATTTTGACTTGGTACTGAGAGTGCACTAGCATGTAGACCAGGGGTCACCAACGTTTTTGAAACTGAGAGCTACTTTTGGGGTACCAACTGACGCGAAGGGCAACCAGTTTGATACACACTTGTGAAATCACAAATTTATAATCTTTAATTACATGTTACTATTAATAATTTTATATTGTAACGTCCGTGTGTCGCGCGGAAAGGATGAGACGGATGTAAACAAAAGTCCTGTTTTATTAACACCTTCGGATAACTCAGTTACATTTCCGCCATCATTTTCCTCGTAGCATCGCCCGGAACTCTTACTCCCTACACACCTGCACTAGGCTCCTCCCTCCCCTCTTAGCACCCCCACACACATGAAACAGAATAACTAGAACATGTGAACAGAGCACCCATAACATTAAACACACACATAACCCAAAACATTAAGCGATCGCTACATAATATTACATAGATTGTCATTTTCTAATTTACACCAATGCAAGTGTGATTTAAAAAAGAATAGCGATAAAAAATAATGCTTGTAAGAGTCACTATAATGAGTTATTTTTAGAACAGGCCTGCGGGCGACTCATGAGGTCCTTGCCGCGGGCACCACGTTGGTGACCCCTGATGTAAACCCATTTTATAACACTGATGAGATCCAAACCCTTCGATTTTAGCAGTGAATTGTAGTTTTTTTAACCCATTTAAGCGCTACACTTAAACGTCTTATTTGCAGTTTGCTAATGAAAATAGTCCTTTTGTCCTGAGAAGATCTATGCATGCGTCCTAAGCTGTAGTTTCTAGAACAGACATTGTAAGGACAATCAGTGCTCACTTTCAACCATCTAAAACACTCAGAAATCAATATACATGTCCTCTAGCCTTGATCCCAACAGGCTGTGCAATATTTACCCAATCACACAGTTTGAATGTTGCTTTTACTAAACAGTCACCAGTGGCACTCGTATACACCAATACTGGACCAGGCTGTTTATTAGTTCTTTTTCTGGATCATGTATTTGATTCTTGATTTCCTAGAAACAATTCATGTTCTTAATATTTGTGTTTATCTAGATATTGAATGTTGGCTGTGTAAATATAGGACATGTTTTTATGTCTGGCCTTATTTTTTTTAAGCTCGTTTTTTGTGTGTTTGTAACCAGGCTCCACTGTATTAAATGTATTTTCCAATAAGAGCCACTAAATGCTGCATACTGTTCCGAGATGCATATACAATTGTGAGAGATAAAATGTCAGTGTATGTAGAGGCAGAAGCTGGGTTTTTCTTTTCTAAGTAATTATTTTTTCATTCTTTGCTTTTCATTGCCTTATTTTTTTTCACGTTTCTTCCCTTCCCCCTCCAAATCGAAGCAATTATTAAATGCGTGGACCAATTTCTTTGGTCCAGTCTTTGGTGTGAAGTGTTGCCAAATTCTACTCTCTATCCTGTTCTGACCTATATGTAAAAATGTTTAAACCAAAATGTAAGAAACGTAATCTTCCGTTAGCCAGATTTCAATTATTAGTAAAGGAATGGACAGAACAAGAATGAAAATGGACACTAGAAACTAGGCTTTGAACCGGAGAATTTTAGAGGCCTGCTCAGTATTTCAGAATTAAGATTGTATTAATATGTCAACACTATTTGCATGCATACACACAAACATTATACGTACAGTGATTGAGAAGAAGGCAATATATATATTTATATATACACCTACATAATTTGTTGTGATTTTCTTGTTTTATATAACAGTGCCCATTCTCTCTGAGAGATGATTCATTGTTGATATTCAATAGGTTATTTCTTAATCATGGTATGTGTTCTTGAGGTGAACTGTATATTTTGTCTATCAGGTTCTGACTGTTTTTATGAATCTTTTGATTATTTTGCTCAAAAACAATTGTTAAAGGCTTAAAGTTGAGTACAATGGTGCCAAATGATCTTTTGTCACCTTAAATTTGAAATAATATTGAGCAAGCAATCATGGTCCAAGCCACACTCTAAATATATCTATACATTTCTATTTTGTGTAAGCTAGTTGTCTTATTGAGTACGAATTAAGTGTCCCTTAAAAAGCGTTTACTTGGAGCTTGAGTCAAGCTGTAAAGCACTTTTTAGATGAGTTCTGTCTGCATGTTGTAGAAACAGAGTTTATGCATTTAGATACATTATTAGAACAAAGCAATCAACAGACGTCTATTTTGCTTGCTGTGTCTATAACACAGTTGGAGTCGTATGCAGCGTAAGAGTTTGTCCTTCTGCCTCATGCTCTGGTCACTAAATAACACAGTGACCTCTGCTGGGAGAAGTCAATGTAGGTGAGCTAGTCTTCAGGGTCCGATCCAGGCGTCTCTTTAGAATGGGTTTCCTGGTTCATTAGTTTTAAAAGAAAACTTGTCTAGATGATTTATAGAAATATATTAACAGGTCTTGTTTGCATGAATTTTTCCCCGTATTTTTCTGTTCATTTATCTCCCCCCTCTCAGAACAATTAGTCTCCATACTAAATGTGCAATACTGCTGAATGTGGTTTTTTCGAGCTGCTAGTGAGGGATACATTTTAAGAAAGCAAGAAAAGAAGAAACAAAGTGGATCGAAGGCTGGTCCTTCACTGGTCTTCATCTGCTGGAACGTCTGCATTGAAAAGGTCCTGTTACAAGAAAAACTATTGGTTTAGAATAATCATTTTTAGAAAGTTAAAAAGCATCAATGTTTTATAAATCACCTATGAGAGGGGGGCATACTTTGTATACACATTTAATCCTGTATAAACTATAAACGGATACAATTTTGAAAACATGTTTTCCTGTTGTGTAAAGGTAACAGATTTTTTGTATCTTAATCAGTGTTTGGAATTCTTTTAGAAATAAGAATTTTGTAGTCCCATCATTAAACTTCATGAAACACACTTTGGTTGTTTGTCGTGAATTTTCTTTGTGATCACATGATTACAGGATGCTTGTGGTATTATTGGGATGGTGGTGTGGCTGAAATTTCTTAGTTATCTTTAGTTTTGTTTTGCCAACCTTGTATTGAAACACACTTGATCACTTCTTCAAGAACATTTAAACTTCATACAAAAGGAACCGGGACCACCCGAACTGTCGATTAAATCTGCTGTGCCGCCCTTAATTAAAATATAAATGTAGAATATAAATGCAAGATGTGTTTCAATTGTGTAAAACCTTATGCATTATTATTAACTGAACAATCAAGACTTGCTAAAAAACAACAACACAGAGTTATAAAAACATTACTTCAATCTTATAACTGATGCTTCCACAATAATTATAAAGTGAGGACCCAACCTAAAATGTTAGACCTTCATGAAATTTTGAAATATATTTATGTACACTTCGGTAGATCGGAAAGTTGCCAGTTTGATTTCCAGTCAACAGGTCACGACTAAAGTGCTGTTGAACAACACACCCAACCCATAACTTCGCCCTGTGTGCCGTGCCTAGGGCTGCACCGGACATGTATGTTCATTGCAGCCCCCTAGTGTATGTAAATGTGTTTTACCGCACAGATTGGGTGCACATTCTAGAGTTCCAGATTCTACTGGAAAGTTGGGACAGAAGCATATTTAGCACTGGCTCATTTCACTTCCTTGATACGAGTTGCTCAACAGTCTCTGGTCACTTTTTTCAGTGCTGGACAGTCGAGCACACTGTTTATCTTTTGAGAGACACACTTTTGTAACTTAAAATGAGACCTGACCTGCTGAAGAACAGAAAAACCTGCTAAAGAAACACATCTTTAATGCAGCATATCGATTCAAAAAACAAATTTATTTATAATAGGCAAAAAATATTCTAATTTGTCAATTATTTAAGAAAATACGCTTATTAAACAAACTGCACTAATGTTATGCGTTCATTGTTCAGTAGGAACTGTGTGGATGATCATTTACATCTTTGAATCTAAATACTTATTATTCATTATGAATTTTAATCAAATTATAATCTATCAATTATATTACTGTGACTGATCTTTAATTCTTTTAGTCACACACCAGGGTAAACGAGAATAAGCGCTCACAGACAAGAAGCAACAACTGCATGCAAGCAAAACCTGTATGTGGTGTAAATACTCCAAATGTTATGGTTATGTGTGGAGGGAACAGAACCAAGTTTTGACTAGCATCAAGGACGCGAGTAAGGATGACTGGACGTAGATTTTTTCATTATGTGCGTGTGTAAGAGAATGAAATGTGTGTGTGATACACTGTGTGTACACAGAGATTGATGTTTATCATTCATGCCAGAATGAAACTGGTGATTTGGTACTTGAGATGTATTGTGTGTTTATCTTTCCACATTTCTACAGGAAATTCCCACCACAGTGGAATTGTGGACTTTCTGACCACAGAACACATTTTGTTTCATATTCGATTTGGCTACTGTGTCATTTTGTAGAATCATGTTTTCTTAAACAGTACCGCCTAAGGGTTTAATGGTCACACAGAGGTTTAGATACCAAGATTCCACTAGACTCCCCAAATCTTCATGATTATTTTAATGTAGTGAAAAACCTAAAATCTTTGTGGTCGCACACGGGTGATCAAAGTGATGAACCTATATTGATGTCATCATCTGTGATTAGGAATAGAGTGGTTTTACAGCTATAATCTTAGTCGTTGTTTTTGGTGTCTCCATATGCTTTTGTTAGGCGATGTTCGAGCTGTTATACAAATTGGTTTCGATTAATTGCCTTTTTAGAACGTGTCCCAACTTTCCCTGGAATTTGGGTTTGAACAGTTGCTTATACTCCATAGATGTGTCTATTGAAATAGGCAAATAGACTGAATAGCTTGAGAGGCGTGATTATCACTTTTTCTATTATCACTTTTTTGTGCGATCAACCAGTGGATGTTGTATAGGACAACATATAAACCACATCCCACCAGCAACAGATAAACGTGTCTTACCTCTGTGTTTTTGCATTTCTGTGTGCTGGAGACAGGTGCAATAATACCGGCTATAATAGACAACGCTGCTGAAAATGATTGCTCCTGATGTAAGTACTGATGCAAGTACTAAATGATTTGGGTTTGTTTTTTTTCATGAAATGTATCCACCAGTGATACTGAACAGGTCCAGCGCCACACACTTTTCTACTAATTCCAAATTGCTGAACCATGAACAGAATTCTGTTCTATTGCAGATCTTGAACGTAAACATTCTTCGCTTTTTAGTCACTTAGAAACAGTGGCCTTCAAAATGTAACGACCTGATTACAATTTTGTCTCAGTTATGTTGCACCTGTGCAAACTCATCTGGGAGTGGAGAGTGCAAAATATTTCTGGTATATAATTTATTTTCAATTACAATTTCAATTTAATATTTTTTGTAATAATATGTAAAGAAAACATCCACCCACTCGTCCATTTATCCATCCATCATCTAGTTTTACTACAGTCTGGTCCTATTTTTCTTGTTACGGAACATTCTTCCGGAACTGGGCAAATACACTAAAGATCTGAACAGGTCACCAGTCTGTTGCAGGATACACAAACAAGCATGTGCGCGCACACACACACAAGACATTTGCACTATCTCCAGTTAACCTGGCTGCATGTCTTTGGGCTGTGGAAGGAAAACAAAGTACCCATAGGAAAGCCATGCAGATACAGGAAGAACATACAAACCACACAGAATATATTCTGTTGGATATTCTATCCTATATTGTTGATTAGAATCAAACCAGGGACTTCCTGCTGTGAGGCAACAGTGCCGACCAGAAAACACTTAATAATTTAAAAGTTGTCCACATAGTCGTGGTTATATAGTGTAATGTAATGACTTACATGTTAAACACTTTGTGTGTGTTTGTGCATGTGTGTAGATGATTGATTGAAGAACTCCTACTGCTGCAAAAGGGTCAAGATTTCAAGGGTCAAGATAGTTTTAATGATTTCATTGTCACCAAAACACTAGTAATGCTTTAGCCTCTGCGCTGTCACCACTAAATGTATCATGTTGGTCCCTGATATCTGTACTATAATTAGCAGTCATGCCCTCTATACTTTACTCCATCCTTTGCCTTTTCTAACAGCTGTGCTTGTAACCAGATGTTAAGTGATGCCCACTACATTGCTTGCCAAGAATGCTAAACTTGCTGAACTATAACTTGGGTGCAATGACTAATTAGCACATACTCAGTGTGTAAGCACTTGTCATGGGCACATGCTGCGTTCATAGCAAAACATATAAAACTTCTGCACTGTTCTAGTGCCAGAAGCCTAAGATTAAATAAGCTGGGACACAAGGTACAATTACCAAGGGAGTCCCGAATCAAGCAGTTTTATTTGTGATAAAATAGATGTCTTATTGTGTCTTAAACTTACGAAACTGTGCCTGAATAATAACAGCATGCTGTATACATCAGACATTCATGGCCACTTTGGTGCAGGAGCCCATGACACTCTTAAAATAACCACATTATACACTAATGCATGGGTTCTAACCAGAGGTGATGGGAAAAGCAGCCTTAAAAATAAACTACCTGCGTGACTTTGAATGAGTGATCAAACTACTGTTTCCAATCCCATTTTTATAACAATATATGGCAATAAAATTTTAATTGAATAAAAAAATTACTTTATGGAGGCACACACTCAGCCTGGAACTGCGACTAGACAAGTACGCTAAAGATGTGTTTAAAAACATAGTGAACAGACTCACTGCCTCGCTGTCTACCTATAAAACTGTTTAATTAGTGAGGGTTCTAGTGATTAGACAAATAACCTAATAAGGTTTCAATACAAAGCTAACACGGGTAGCATTGTACCATTCAAAACAAAGAGACAAGGTGACAAATGCATTAGTGGTGCAATAATGACCTGCTATTTTCCTGGTAATGAGTTACTTTTATAATACAGTAACTTGGTTTCTTTTGGGTAAAAGTAATTAGTAACCTATAATAACTACTTTTTTTAAGTAACATAAACATTTTTATGATGAATCTTGAACCTTTATAGTATCTATATCTATCTCTATGAATCTGTATACCGGCTACTTTAATTGAGTAATTATTTAACCAAATTACTAGTACTTTTACTTACTACAGAAATGAGGACAGTTGATGTACATGGGCAAGCTGGGGCGTCTATTGACAGGTGCATCAGCCCAAGTTTTTACCAGCCCCAAATTAAAATGTGTACAAACATCTATTTAAATATATAACCAGATAAATAAATGTTTAAAGGGGAAAATATTTAATTATATTTTTAAAAGATCTCAGGAATATGAGATTTAGACAAGCAAAATCTGTATAGACAGCATAAAGCGTCTACTTGCTTACATGCTAAATGAATCCTTTGAATTGGAAAACTCCACTATAAGCAGAATGCAAATTAATATTTTCATTTATGATGTTACAAACGGTAACAATGATAAATCACTCACTTGTTTGTTTGGCAAACCGCAGCTAAATGTTAATTTTACAAATAGGTTTTATTTACAAACAGCATCAGAAGTGCACACACAGCAGTGCAGTTTACATTGTCATGATCGATCATTTTTGACAACCAAGGACTCTGCACAAGTACTTTTACTTATTACTAACACCTATCAGCAATACCACCATACCAAATATCGTCATAATAATCTAGAGCAAATTTTAAAAAAGATAAATAAATAAAAATAGACCTGAATGTAATCATAAGCTCCTTCTCCTAAAATCAGAAAGTTTAAATATTGCGTAAAACAATATTTATTTGAAAAATTTTATAAGATCAGCAAACTCAGTCTCCTTTTCTATATTGTACATCGTTTGAGCTTCAGACATTTGTAAAATAATGAAAAGGCAGTGTTATAACATCAATAAGTTAGTAATTTACTGCAAAGTTTATCACAGTTCATCACTATTTAGCTTAAGAATCTAAATAAAAATGTATTAAATTGGGTCAAAATTAGGCAGACGTGACCTGGTGGTTAGAGAACTAAGCATATGATCAAAATTAATTTTAAGAGTTTAATTTTGAGAGTCAGCAGGTCACAAAGTGCCCTTGAGCAACGCACTAAAGCACCCAACTGCTCTCAGGGTATCGTGGCTAGTCCTGCCCACTGCACCAGATATGTGTGCTCACTATTGATCACTAGTGTTTTCACTAATTCAGCTCTGTGTATTCTAAATTCTAAAATAAAACTTCAACACTGGCAAGTTTTCATTATTTTATAAATTTATTTCTTTAGTCACTTTTAATTACTTTTTGTCCATATGTTATGTCCATGTACGAGTTCATCTCGAACACAATTCCACATCAACTTCACCAAACTTCACAATGATTATTCATTAAAATGTATTATGTATTAAAAAGGCCGATATTATATGGGCAGTGAAGATGTTATAGAAGATTATATTATCTGTTTAGTGCTGATTTAAAAAAAAAAGTAAGGACTTTGTACTTAAAGCCATGTCTACTGATCTTAATCAGCAGGCTGACAGGCACCGGGTTCTTCCCTGTTAAAGAATGGCCAATATAAGCACCCTTGTCCATCACGGTTACCTAGGAAACAAGCACATATACAATGAAAGTGCTGAGCTCACTGAATAGATTGGGAATAATGAACAATTCGAATGATTCCAATAACAACGTCTCCCTCTCACACAACCTATTTTGGCACATGTCTATTCTATGGTTTCCCTCAATCATTGTCTGTTTCTAACGATTTACAACAACAACAAAAGTAGGATTGCGTCTCCACAGAAAATGAGCACTTGTCCAAGTCATTCTCCACACAATTTGTTCAGATGAAGAGAGGAAGAGGGTAGCAAAATGTGTTTATGTGTTTACAGTGTGTGTTTTCTGTGGCTTTACCCAATAGTCAATGGCTGAATGGAACTCTCTTATTATCTTATCTGGAGAGTAGTACGGTCAGAGACAAAATGTCATGTATGTTTATCCTATCTGAGACAAAGCACAATCACATATACACACGTATATGTGTACGTCTCTGTACAACATGCAAATAACTAGGCATCAAACAATGCAGCACAAGCCAGTTATTTCAAAATCATTTTGCATAGTTTGTACCTACCTCCAGCATTTATTGAAGAAATCGCAGATACAATATTTAATCTTATTTTAACAAACATGTATAAATGTTATTTATTTGCACGTTTGAGCGCGTCAGTGAAAGTTTACCCTTGTTACCAATTCAGTATTTTGTTCAATGAGCCTGTCTTATAGGTCAATGTCTTATTAGAAACGTATAAACAAGACTCAGGTGACTGCCTGACTAGACATTAGACAACTGACTAGGTTTTCAAACACACACCGTCCTCACCATATGATTACGGCTCCTCGGTAGTACAATACAGCTGATTCACTTACATGATTGGCATTACATATCTATTTACATTGTTCATTTCACTCTTGTTATGCATGCTTGGCACTTTTGTGTAGATAAGTACTTAGCTTTTGTATATTTTCGCACCTTTTGTATATTTTTCCAATAAAATATTGCCATGTCAAACAAATGCATTTACACTGTCGGTTATATCGAGATTCCACTGTATGTATTTTTTTTTAATTTAAAAAAGATTATACTCAGCACTGTGCACAAAACCTACAATACAGTGCATTAGATTTGCAGCCTTCAGCAGATATTTAATGGGTATTGCACACTACACCATTATCATTTGAAACATGCAGGAAAACATCTGCCACATTGCTGAGCGGTGCGTACTACATGATGGCTTGTTATGGGCATGGCCTTGAGTCTAGTTGCTGAGCAAGTAGAAACTCAGGCACCTCCACACAATGAGTCAATGACTTTTTTCCATTTCTGACTTTGAAATGCATAGTGTGCACAAGGCATAAGTAACAGCATACACATAGCTTTTTGGATTATACAATGCAGACGGTAGTTATGGTCCCCAGTAACATGCATCCAACAGTGCTGGGTTTCATTCTCATCCATATTCTTCATCAATTCAGTTCATTTTACAATTTAAGGTTCGTGTTTGATCAAAATGAGCTGTCTTTTGGCAGTGTTTTATTAGATTAAATGAATAATCCTTATTTAAATAAATACACAAACTGTAAAACTAAAATTAATAATATTAATATGAAAGTGTTCGTGTTTTTACATGATATGACGACGATAGCGGATTTTGTTATTTAAACACAAATTTATATTGATCAGTTAGTCATTGTGTCCAAGTGCAAAAATTGCAATGGGGTGTAATTAGTGTAGACAGTTTATGGAGATACTATAATAATGATGAGGATTGTATCATTACTGTTCAGCAGCTTGATGTACTAGGGGATGAACACGTCTCAGAACCAGCTGGTCCTTGACATGATTTATTAACTTGTGTCATAAATTCAGTAACTCTGTATGAACCACTAGATGTATAGTGTTGTGACTTCAAGTCAATGATTAAAAAATCTTTAAATTAATCTGTGTTAACTATCAATTAGCTGAGCTCAGTCTCACCCTGTCAGCCATGTGTTTATTTTACCACACGTATGAGATAGGGGTCAAAGCTAACATCTCCTGAACCAGAAACAGAGAGACTCTGTTAAATAATATTACAACCCATATATAGCAACGACTTAAATGCAAGAAAAACTGGTCTACTTGTGGTTGGTGTATTGTTTTATTATTGTTTAGAATCAAGGTCAATGCATATTAATTATGACCTAGGGCTCCATCAATAGTAAATATAAAGTTCACCAATGACAGCGTTTCATTGCAGTATTTTATTAAAATGTCTTTGTGTATCAGCAAGTAAGCAATATGATGCTTGTATTTACTGAGCAAGGCTGGACAATGAAACCCAGATGTCAGGTGTGGTGCTGTGGCTATGTAAGCTCGCTTTTAAAGGTTTATGTTGCGGAAGTTGAACATGTTCCTGTTAAAATAAACATGATGAGAGTCCACACTGGACAACCTGAGAGTAAACATTGTGAAGGATAATTAACATAAAGTATATAAAAATAAGTAAACAATACCGTACAACTACAGTCTAATATTACAAGTGTTCTCTCTCACATTTGTATGTAGTGAACAAAGCATAATCTCCCATATTTGCCGTGGCCTGGTGGTTTGTGAACTGGGTTTTTGATCGGATGGTTGCTTGTTCAATTCGAATGCCGCCTTCAAATTTTAAGTAAACTCAAAGACTTATTAAAACTAGGCATATTGGTAATATCACTTAACATAATTTGTTGTCAACCCATGTTTATGTTAAGTTTATCAATTTATCATTCAAATTAGAATGATACTTAGAATGATACTTAGAATGATTAGAATGAACTTGACACCAATTTAGTTCAAGCCACAAGTTTAAATATACAATATAAATTTTGGGTAATTGACAGCAAAGTTGACAAAATTATGTTGATTTACTTTTAAATTAGTAAACTTTTTACAGTACAAACTGTTAGCAGCTAATTACTGTAACATTAAAACATTACACTACGTTCTGCACTAATATACTGTATAAAATTAATGTTAAATTACTGTGCATTTAAAGTTAACTAGCCTGTGAGTCCATTTAAACCAGATTTGTTTGTAAAAAGTTATGGAAGAGCCAAATAAAGCACATTCACCAGTTTAAAGTCTCGTCACATCAGAGTAATGCAGCGTCTCCTGAGATGATGGAAGATGGAAGATCACATTACAGTCGAGTGATGCTGTGTCTCATGGGACGGTGGTAACGCACGCTACAGTTGAGTAATGCTGTGTATCGGGCGGTGGCGGAAGCTCACACTGCTGTGTTTGTTTGTGCAGGTCACATGACATTTGCCCTGCTTACAGATTTGTGTTGGTTTGAAACAAACATCATGAGCAAATATATTAAGCTACTACTACTACTGCTGCTCATGGACCAGCAATCAGTGCAGACAAAAACCAGTCAGTGTAACAGCATAACATAACCAATCATAAAAGGGGTGTCGGTTCAGGACTCAAGACTTCTCCCAGAGTGACATGTTACATAAACAAGCTTCAAATGTTCTAGAAACTCAAGAGCTCCAGCAGGAACACACAGCCTAGGCCTCCAACTCCTGCCAAAAATGAATATTCAATAATGGATTGCATCTTGTATTTTATTATTAAATTACAGTATAATTCTTTGAATTATAGAAACAGTAATTTACTGAAAATATATTTACTGTAATTTTACATCAATTGGTACATACATCATTCCATTTTAAGATGAATAAAATTGCTTTGTTCAGTAAAACTAAAAAGTAAAAAAAGACAATTCAACTGCAAATTTTTTCATGCATTTAATAACCTGACCAAGCATGAAATGGTTTAACTCTCAGTCCATTGTCCATCAGTCTCAGTCCATGAAATCCCTTCTATCCCCATGACACATATTTCCATTGGCTGCTTAATCAGATTATAACTTTAAATATTTTATAATAATTGAATGAATCATTTTTAAATAAGCATCCTCTATGTGCTGATGTAATATATGACGAAACGCTTGTTTTGACTGTTATTAACTTCTGGTGATTTTCTGTTGACTTTAAGGTTTAAAAACGTTTTATTATTTGAGAATATCTATTGGTGATTGGTAATCAAACCAACAAGAATATTTTAGTTAGTATAACTAAAGGGCAAACATATATTCAACATATATATTTATTTATAAAGTATTGAGTCATATAAAAACTATTTCTGCCTCATGCCCAGTATGTCTCATTATTTCAGTGACTATTTTTTTTTAAAATTATATACATTTACTTGCATTTACTCCATTGCATTAGAACTTATTATGAGAAATGAGAACCATAAGAAGCATAATAACTATGAAATCAAATAGTTTGTGTACAATCAAATTGTTTTTGTACTTTACATAAGCACAGAAATGGCGGATGATTGTTTCGAGTGAGGCAGTAGCTCCACTAAGTTGTCAGTTGTGAAAAGGGTTAAAGACTAAAGTAAGTGGTTCACCAATGATATCCTCACAACGTCCTTTATTAAATATGTTTATCAGCTCTGAAAAGCTTAAATCTTACACTAAAGTGAGCACACATAAAATAATTACTGTGGTACCTGTTACTGGTCTAGTGAAATCCAAGAAGGCATGCTTATAACAATCTGGCAATATTGTACTGAAATATGATACAAAAGTGGTCACCACTAAATCTGATTATAAAATAAACTTTAAACTGTATAGATGGTTTATAGATTGCTACTTCATTCAACCACCACCAGCACTACCTCGAACCTCTTTTATGTTAATCACAGCACAGTAATTCACTATCAGGTATGAAAGAGCTTTGATAATTACCACTATGGCATATGAAAATCATCATCAGGCAACTAATGTTCCAAAAGGTCCACTTTTATATTATAAAAATACTTGAATGAGCACCTTTCTGACCTACTCTGAGCGAGATCTACATGAACAGTGGCAGCATTTTAAAATCTAGATAGACAATGTGTGTTGGAAACCTAAATGACTTTTATCTGCAAGGTCTGGTGCCAGCTGTTCAGTATGGGGAATTTATTATACAGGAATTATTATAGAAGCAATAAATGCAGTGGTTAAATAACAGCCAATGACAAAATCAACAAACAGCTGGCAGAGTTTAAAGTATAAATGCATAGGATCAGACATTTACCATGTATATGTGCCTTGTACAGGATTTCTTTCTGCCAGCCTCCAACCAGCATACTGACTGTTATTGTAAAGAACACACAGAAGAATTATTCAGAACACACATACATAGAGCTCAACAGCTGCTGCCATAAATCTACCAGAGATATAAGAGAAAGTGTGATTGTTGAGTTGTCAGAAAGTATTCTGCAGATGGATATTCGCACTGGAAAATGTGCTAAATTTTGGAGTAGCTGTTAACATAATATTTTTAGGAATAAGCATTGCCATCATTCTGTTATAGAAATGTTTTTTTAAGCATGGCGCATGACACAGTACATAACATATGTGTACACTTTAAAATGAATTGTTTTTTCTTTCAAACTATCATTTGCATTCTAAAGTACAAAGTGATGATAATAATGTGACTTGATAATCTAAAAGCATCTGGGCTACCACTGCTCTGTATTCCCTCTGATATCACTTGATGACAAACCCACATTTTGTGCTGTTCCTGATTGAATAATTGGAAGAGGTGAGAGTGAATATTTCCAAATAAAGTGATATAGTAGCCTCTTCTGTCAAATGGTTATGGAGCTCTCAGAGGCAATTACTTGCTGAATCATTAAAGAAAATCTAGTCTGACATCTCGGGGAATCGTGGATGTAACTCTGTATAGTCACCTGCACACAAACACACAATAAAAAAGATATAAAAATGAATTGAAACAACAAAAACATTTCAGGTAATTTATTATTATTTACAATAATAAATTATTATAATAGTAATTATATAAAGTATTTACAATTCCACTGTGTGTAAAAAGCAAAGTGCTGATAAAAGTATTTTTAAATTCTAAAATGTTTAAAGGATCATATTTTAAAGAAATTTCAGATGTTTGGTAGCATGCAATAAAAAAGAGTGTCTAATGGGTAAAACAGAACCTAACGGGTAAAACTTTAGTCTGTTTAACATGCATTCTACACAAAATGCTGCAGAGCTCCAGGGATCAAGCTCATCTCATTCAGTATGTACTTGTATGAAGCTGAAACGGCAATAAAGATTCTTTGACTTATATAATTATAGCTTGGTTTCTGGGAAAACAGACAAATTTACAACTAGATCACTGTTCACCAGACAAAAAGGAGAATCAAAAGAGACAAAGGTCTTAACTTAAAACAGGATTTAGCCCAGTGTGTCAGACTGCTTTCTATTGTCAGTTGTGCTCTATAGTTCTC
Source organism: Hoplisoma paleatum (assembly GCA_028565875.1). Taxonomy (NCBI): domain Eukaryota; kingdom Metazoa; phylum Chordata; class Actinopteri; order Siluriformes; family Callichthyidae; genus Hoplisoma; species Hoplisoma paleatum. The sequence goes on along the minus strand of JAOTRQ010000018.1, from coordinate 3,265,238 downwards.
ATGGTGAAGTCGACTGTTTATAATGGCTTGTATTTGCTATTTAGAATAAATTCCTTTTATGCATGGGCAATTACTAACTGTACCTATTTACAGTTTTCTACCCCCTTTACTGTATCAACTCATAAACTATCACTGACCGGATGTTTAGGTGGCAAAAGTGTCATTGTTGTGCCAATCACCATCAATATCATGCAGATATTCTTTTCACTATTCAGCTTCCCACTACATCTATAATAGCATAATAAAATGAAAGGTTCAAGTGCATATTTTTGTATTATTGACAGCACATGAGTTACCACTGCTTATACCTATAAATAGTCAAATCAAAATCAAAAGGAGACCAAGTAATAACATTTGCTCAAAATGTGTGTAATAAAGCAATAAATCATGAGAGGGTGTGCATTATTGTGAATATATCATGGGAAAGAGGTGTTGTTATACTGTATATTCAATAATGAACACCCTTGAGTGCCTTATTGCTTTGGTAAAACTAATAAAACAAGATTTAATATTTAACATATATGTTTATTTAAAACTGCAAAATATAAAAAATGGACATATGTGATGAAATTTAGTCTGTTTTTTTAAGTAAACGTTGGTGGCTACACAATTTCATGGGCAACAATGATGCTTTAAACCATTTAGTACGGGTAATCATCAGGAATTAGATTTGTATTTATATTAATCTTTGTATTACCATTAAACTTACATGATTTTAAATGATGCTCAACCTTGTTTAAATGGTTCTTTTTATTGAGCTTTGACGTTGAACTGAAAATGCCAACGTCATTGCAGCTAGCTCTGATATCCCAAACTCAAAATCTGAGAAAGATTGAAAGATCGGTTTTACTGCTATATGTTTACGATTTTAGGAGCCAGCAAAACCATGGCAACACATGATGAATGAAATCTGATACAGGTCTAGTATAAATATACATTACTGAAAGCAGCACAACCAAGAGAAAAATGCTTTGTAAGAAAGAGAATCATTGGAATTATTTTAAAGATTATTCATGGAAAAATATATTAAAACATTAGTTAGTGATTACAACAGTGGTCAGCAGAGAAGGCTTTGCTAGTCCTGATGACCCACTATTGGGAATGGTGTACATACAAGTTACAACTAACATCATAAGTGGTCTGTGTGTTTTTGTTTGAACTATGATGGTTTAAATGATTTTTCTCAGCAATGCTCGATGCGATTTATTAATTATTAATATTTTTCCTCGATGAGGGCTCAGTGTTTAAACTAAAGTAGCACTTATGAGTATGGCTTTCAGACTAGGAATTCATGAAAAGACCAGGGCCTGTATTTATCAAACTTCTTAAGAATGCTGCTAAGAATGGACTTAAGTAAACTTATTCTTAGTTAAAAGCTGAGACTAAAAATGATTTATTAAGCCTCTCAGTCTCACTTTAAGTGAAGTGTAGGAATAATTCTTAAGTGTAAGTCTAAGAGC
>JAOTRQ010000018.1:3228490-3263678 GCA_028565875.1 Hoplisoma paleatum | reverse complement strand
GTGAAAATTGTCCCGTAGTCACAAAACATGATCCCTGTAGAGATACAGGGTTGGGGAAAGACCTGGCAACCTACCCTATAAAATGAAATTGCCGAAATACTCTGGGGATCGGTAACGATCCACAGAGTGACCCAGGGTCGATTTCGAAAATCATCATCATCATATATGTGTGTCAGTCGATAATTCGTGTATGTTAAACTCCATCATGTATGTGTGTGTTTATGTCTGTCAAATCTTGTAGTTGAACTGTTCTCCCCGTGTTGTATTTCCAGTGACAAACTCTAAAATGCCTTTGAAGGACACTGAGGATTGTGAGAATGTAATTATGTCTGAAGCTGTACCAAACAAATGCCTCTGGAATTGTAATAGTGAAAACAGAGCAGGAAAATGTTAATTTTTTATATCCTCACACACACAGTAATCACAGTAATATTTGCACTGTAACTGAACCATATGGCCAGCATATTTCTCAAATGTGCAGTAGTTTAAGCATCGTAAATATATTGATGCCATTATCACCGTGATTTTCTGTGAAAAGAGCATTGTTTTACATATAACCGACATTTAAATAAATATATATTACATCAACCGACATTTGTCATTATATGTGCTGTCTAGCCTTTCTGATTAATGATATAGAAGGGAAACATTTCATTTTATATATATTTGTGGGTCCTCGCATGAGCCCAAAACTCTTAAGATCCCCACTCTGCTATTGGCAGATCAGACATAATAGGCCACGTGTAAAATTGGAAGGTCCAAACAGATTCCTTATCACTACCACCCAATCTAGTTGGTCAATGTTCTAGTTGGTCATTTTCTAGTCTGTAGAACTCCTCAGTGAGTTCATAAATGTGTCAAAATCTTTAAAAATGTGAAGTAAAAACAAACTACATAAGTAAATCATGACTGTAACAGAAGAATAAATTTAATAAATGCAATATTCCTAATTTTAATGTTATGTTAGGCACTGATGCTGAATTACTATATCGGATTTTAAATTATGTTTTGAGCATTGCTATATAGAGCTGAATAGAAGTACTTTTTCATGTCGATGTGATTCTATGTGGCCAGCGTATGGCCTGAGTAAATGCAAATATGTGTTATATAAGAACAAGCATTACACAGCCACGAAGAGAAACACGAAGAGAGAATAGCGTCTATCTCATTAAGCATTACCTCACCATGATGCATCAGAATTCTGCCCCTACTAAAACACATACAATGTGATCAGACTCCTTTTATTAATTTCCAGATCATTGTAAAATGTGCAACGAAGACATAATTTATTGTTTAAATCTCCCAGCATGACCATTGGGATATGGGAATATATACAGACTTGACATTTATATAGTGTTGAATGAGTGCGGCGTAATAGCACAGCTGGTAGACTAGATAAGACATAGCAACATAAATACTAAACTATCATTTACTGTTTGTTAGGTGTTGTATGTGCTCCTACTTAAAAAAAGATGGAATAGTTTATTGTTCTAAACTGATATAAGTAAATTTGTGTGTGCGTGTGTATGTTTGATGTCCTGGAATTAATTTTTTGGCCAACAAAAAAACAAAATAAAAACATTAAAAATGCACAGGACTTGTCCTCGTTCAGTAATTTATAAGCAAAACCCACAAGACTTCAGTTTGTGACTCCAGTGATTAAGATGATTGAACTCAGGCATGCTGGTACAAAACATCATTGTAAAATGTAGCCAGAATTTCTAGTAAAGCCAAAATGGTGACAGTGAAATGTTAGTGCCTTGTCAAGAGTGCCTCAAGCTGAAAGAGTTTTCACACTTACAAGGTAGACTGTAGTCTCTCTCTGCAAAATTGCTCCGAGACCACCAGTGCTCATTTTGCCATGAGTCCAGGAGGGCTGCTACAACAGATCTAATAGCACGCCTCCATTTTACAACTATTTGCTTGTTTCTGCCAAAAGATTGTTAGTTCATGTCAAATTCTAAACCACCAAACATGTTATTTTAAACTATTTAAATGGTTGCATGCAAAATATAAAACTTCATTACTCAGTTTAAAGGACAAACTACAGCTTGACTAGAAACGATTCTTAGTTTTTTCATATGTAGACATGCTAAGTAAACACTTGATAGACTGAGAGTCTATTTACTGGGTTATTTGAAATGCTAAGCATCAGACAGTGGCTGAAAACTATGATGAATGCAGGACCACAATCTGACGTTTATTATTCCAGCTATGCAACTGTACCACACTGACTATGCAAATTGAAACTGACTGTAGACTAGTGAACTGCAAATACAAGTTTAATGAGTTACATGTAAGTGGGACATAATAAAAACCATTTGGAAACATTGGAATATTGTTTAGTCAGCTGGGTTAAATTTGAAAGATAAATAATTTACTTTGCAGGACAACATGCATTCTGAAGTTTGCTGTAGGAAGGGTTAGAAAGATTGCTATAAAGAGTGCAGGAAAATTAAGTTCATGTCAGACTGAGGCTATACTACAAACCTTGCTTACTTTAGCTTATTCAGCATTTGTTTTAAATTACAGGCTTTTATTAGTAAGAAATTCTAGTTAGCAGCATTCATCCATTACACCAGAACGTGAGTGACGCCATCTACTGGCAAATTGCAAAAACAAAGTACATTAACAAAGCTAAACCATTACACCGCTAAATGCAGACGAGCAGCAATCCCCCTCCAAAAGGGTTGTACCATTTTACATTAACTAGTTGCTTAGTTTCACGCTAAACAGTTTGCATTAAATGAATTCGCGAGTAAACAGGAAAAAAGAAATCAAGACAGATTTGAGGATGTCTTATACATGTGAACTTTTATTGAATTTGACTTAGTCAGTGTACAAGTTGGCCCCACAAGATGTCTGGCACCACCATGTTCCTTACAGCTCATACATTTGCCCAAGGGGAATGGAAACCTTTACATTGTAGAAAGGTTAAGCTTTGTATTTCTATTTTGTAACAAAGAAAAAAACAAACAAATTAAGGCTGAAATACAAAAACCCAGACATTTGTTTCCGGTTACATAATTTACATACAAGCAATACTACAATGTTAAGTATGCTCCCACTCTCTGGGTAGCCTTCATAGAGGCAAATAAGTTTCAGAACAACGTATTTAACAAACATTTGGAATGACTAAAAAGAAACCAAAAAGTACTTTGAGTCCTCAGATGTGTTGAACTTCAGGGATGTTTATCTGCCAAAAAAAACTAACAAAATTGCCGTCACCTTCACCGTTCCAGTTTTGAAATCCTGAGTCAAGCGCCAAAAATAACAAAAGCCATGCCAATGTTGTCGTTTCGGGTTTTCTTTGCGCAGTTTAAGTTGGTGTGAAGTGGTAACAGTCCATTTAGAAGCATTTGCGGTGGACGATGGAGGGTCCAGACTCATCATACTCCTGCTTGCTGATCCACATCTGCTGGAAGGTGGACAGAGAGGCCAGGATAGAACCTCCGATCCAGACAGAGTATTTACGCTCAGGTGGTGCAATGATCTGCAAAGATACAGTTTGTTAAGTCACAAGATCACATTTGCTATGTTTTTCATTTCAGGGTAGGCAGAGTTCCCAAAACGTACCTTAATTTTCATTGTGCTAGGGGCCAGGGAAGTGATCTCCTTCTGCATCCTGTCTGCAATGCCAGGGTACATGGTGGTACCGCCAGACAGCACAGTGTTGGCATACAAATCCTTACGGATATCCACATCACACTTCATGATGGAGTTGAAAGTGGTCTCATGGATTCCACAAGATTCCATACCTATAAAGAGAAAAACCAGCATTAAACACTGTACCAAAAAACCCTGATAGTACACATGCTTGCAGTAGGCGCTTACCCAAGAAAGATGGCTGGAAGAGAGCTTCAGGGCACCTGAACCTCTCATTGCCAATGGTGATGACCTGGCCATCAGGCAGCTCATAGCTCTTCTCCAGAGAAGAGGAGGAAGCAGCTGTGCCCATCTCCTGCTCAAAATCAAGGGCAACATAGCAAAGCTTCTCCTTGATGTCACGGACAATTTCTCTCTCTGCTGTGGTGGTGAAGCTGTAGCCTCTTTCAGTCAGGATCTTCATGAGGTAGTCAGTCAAGTCACGGCCAGCCAGGTCCAAACGGAGGATGGCATGGGGCAGGGCGTAACCCTCATAGATGGGCACAGTGTGGGTAACACCATCACCAGAGTCCATCACGATACCAGTGGTACGACCAGAGGCATACAGGGACAGCACAGCCTGGATGGCAACATACATGGCTGGGGTGTTGAAGGTCTCAAACATGATCTAAATAGACAGAGAGAAATGTGTTATTGTTTGTAATGTGTTATCAAAACAGACCATCTCCACAAACCATGCAGCATTAAGTCAAGACACTGCAAATAAAGAAATTAATGTGGGGGTGCAAGAACACCAAGAGTGCATTAAGACCAGGCAGGGGAAACAAGAAATAACCTGCTGATTCCAACTAATGAGAAATTCAGTACTCAGGAGACAGCCTAGAGAAATGAAGGTGTAAACTTGAATAAAAAGGATCAGGCATGGTTTGCCAAAGAAACAAAAAAAAAACATTTATTTTTGTACTCAACAAACCTGTGTCATCTTTTCTCTGTTGGCTTTGGGGTTCAGGGGTGCCTCAGTGAGCAGGACAGGGTGTTCTTCTGGGGCAACACGCAGCTCGTTGTAGAAGGTGTGATGCCAGATCTTCTCCATGTCATCCCAGTTGGTGACAATTCCATGCTCAATGGGATACTTCAGGGTCAGGATACCCCTTTTGCTCTGGGCCTCATCACCAACATAACTGTCTTTCTGTCCCATACCAACCATCACACCCTGTACAGAGAAAGCCAAGTTAGTATCAAAAAAGCAGGTAAAATTAAGCAGTCAAGGGCTAGAACATGAGCACACACCTGATGTCTTGGGCGACCGACGATGGATGGGAAGACAGCACGAGGAGCATCATCTCCAGCGAATCCAGCCTTGCACATTCCGGATCCGTTGTCAACAACCAGTGCGGCAATTTCATCATCCATGGCTGATCTGAAAGAGCAGAGGTCGTTGAGTAAAAGAACAAACCCGTACACAGCCAAACACGTGACATTCTAAAGCGCACTTCCTGTTTCACTTGGCATTTTAATTTCTGACCACCAGGTGGAGCTAGCGCTTGACGCACGCTACTACAAGTGAACCCAGACAAAGGAAGTACCGCCGCTTTTCCTCGCGATTACCATAAAAGGTAATAGTTTGAGCAGTTTGTGGCTATAGTACCGTAGCATCCAGCTAGAGTATGAAGGTTCAAGAAGTGATAAAAGACATTTGTAATCAACGTCCACACCCTGCTTACATCGCAACCACTAGAGCTAAAGTCAAATCCACCGTTTAAGCACATTTTCAACCCATTACATTACTGCGTCACAGCTCTGCATTCAGTCGTGACAAACTCGCTTCACTTTTAAACTACAAAATAAAATTGAATAAGACGCCATGTTAATACGAAAAGCGTTAAAAACCAGCGCCAGCATATTAGCATATATAAAACTTATAACTTAATCGTTATTAGACAGGCAACTGGATAATGAGCCACACCTTGAACTCCAACTGTAAAAGTCATTCAAAGAATAGGCGGCTCATTTCTGGTAATGAGTCTCGAACCTTCTTCGTCCCTCTAACAAAATTAACGGAAAATTCGATGGGGGAAAAATACCACGTTACTACTTTGATGCAACATTTATTCATTAGTTATCAAGGGCAACTGGCGTGGCAGATAGCAAGTTAGCATAGTACTTAGCCGAAGAATATCGTCCAAACGGGTCACACCCTGGATCACTTAAACCACAAAGAAACTCCAAATCGAAGCAGGTCGTCGTGCATTTTATTCAGGAACCGAGCCAACAACAAATAGACAAACATTTATCAAATACGTTTACTCGAGATACAAACATTAAAAGCTTCACTTCAGTAATGTCGTTCAACCTTTACTAATTAATACAACGCGGGCACGAAATATTAATACCAGTTAACTGCTCAATACACTTACTAAACCATGTGGTAGTTACTTCTAAAAATCCAGTTTTAATATACACATTAATTCATAAATACACATTGCATAAAGAATTACCTTGGGTTTTGTAGTTACTCGGCTTAAGGAATTTGTTTAGGTTGATGATATCCCGCACTAGCTGCGTGTGGTGGAGCTCAAAGTGAGGTGGGAGAGCCGGGCGAAAGCTTTTATACTCGTCAGCACGCCCGGCTCTAGCCATAAAAGGTAAACTTTCGGAGCCTAGCGCGCTGATTGGTCCGGTGTCACACAACCCGGCTGTCGCGTGCACATTGCTACACTAGCTTCTTGCAACCTGAGAGTGAAAGAAGGGGAAGCTAATGTTTTAGAGGAAAACAGAGGCCTAGTTCACTCTTATATGTTTTCTTTATCATATTCACTTAAAGTTGACAATTCACATATAAATGAACGTGTATTGGTAACAGTAGAATGCATTGCACAGTAAATCGATGCATTGGCTAAATGGGCAAGATGTTTGTAAAATCAAATTAAAGAATAGCTGGGATTTTTTTAAAAGCCTGCATTTGGTGTTAACATTCATGAATGGTGGTTTAGATCAGAATGGTTCTAACCATTTTAAAACATGCTGAATAAATAGATTAGATTGATAGATGCTTTATTGATCACTTGAAATGAAATTATAAAATTTATTATAAAAGGAAATGATATGTTTTTGTAAATTGCTTGTGTTGCTGTAGTCACAAGTTTTTTGTATTTGTTTAAGGTTTTGTATTAAGACAACAAATGTGCCTTCAAAATCCTATTTTAGTTCTAATTCATCTAGATGAACTAAAAAGCTTTATCTTACTTAGGACATGAGTCAACATGGAGTGCAAAGGTAGTCAGGTAGAAACGTACATTTATTGTTTTACATTGGCCCAACCTCTTACTCTCAATTGTAATGCATTATAAAAGGCAATAATATATTGTCAGTTGCTTTATGGTCATTAGTGTACTTGTGTTTGTAAAAATGTAACCAATTTTTATGGACGTGTTAAGGCGTTTTAATTAGTAGTTATTAACAAAAACAACTGAATAAAATGAATCATTTTTTGCTGTCAGATGCCACTTAAGTAAACACATATGATCGAGCAGTTTTTGCATTCAAATGTGTTTGTGTCTTTGTCATCTCATGAACTCAACAATTTTGGTTTAGCAACATAAGCATAATGTGTTATATTCAACAGGAAAATAAGTGAAATGTAGAGATGGTAATTTAAAGTTCCACTTCACCTTTTAAAACATATTTTTCACCCATATTGGATATGCATGGCTGCAGGAAATATTTTGGCAGCCCTCCCCCAAACTTTCTTTAAAGAATCCCACAAGTCCATCCCCTTTCACACAGTGGCTTGTGCTCTAAGCAAGCACAACAAAGCTCTGGTAGCAAGTTTTGTTATTATTGTAGAGATTTTATACGTTTCATTTATAGAATTTGAAACTACTTTCTTCTACTTTTTTGTGTGTCTGTGTTGAGTTCTGTTGAAGTAAATGACACCTTCAAATACTATTACAGTTTACTTACACATTTGTCTTCATGTGTGTTTATTACACCATATTAGAAAATTGCGTTTTAATATGTATAAACGTTAAATAATAAATTAAATAATATTAAGTAGTATTATCCCATGTTGTCAGAATAATATAAATTAGGTTGCTTATACCATTATCATTTGTAAGGATTACAGACAAACATTACACCGTACCCCCTTTCTTCTAGAATACCTACATGCTTTCTTAGCATCCCAGCCTTGTGGTTTAATTTTCCGAGTGATGGTAAATGGAGCACTGATTGGCAATTCATTGATTTTTAAATCACTTAAATGTGCTTATTGACTAGCTACATCTAACCAGTGGATTAAACCAGGAAAAGGAAGTCACATTTACACCACCAGCTGTTCGCTGATCAGCTTAGGCTTTACTTTATGGTACAGATAGGCTAATATCTTCTCCTCAGATTATCAGATGAACTGTCATGCAATTAATACATAATATAGTCTTCTAGTTTTCAGTGACTACTAGGTTAATATTAGAGCTAACAGGCTAATCACAATACACACAATACAATACAATTTAGGTTAAACTTTGATAGTGTATATACTGTTTTTAAACAATTAAAGCAATACACAAAAATATTAAACACGGCCCTTGAAACATTAGACTGAATTGAAAAATACTTCCTCTTGTGTTTTTATGCACCAGAGCAGATTTTGTCCTATGTCTTTACATATCACTTCTTTAGTTCCTCTTCTAAGCGGAAAGAGGATTTACAGGATGTGTAAAGTCTAATGTTAACAGCCCAGAAGCTTGGCCTTTTTTACTTTTTCTACAAAACACTTCCAACTCTATGCAATTTATTTGAAAGAGCAAAAGCTATCCATCGCTACTTTTGGCTACTTGTATATGAAAAGAGCGTTTTATAATAATGTATATACTATATTATATAATAATTGCATTTATATAATAAGCACAATTAATAGCATTAACCACAGATCATTAATCTGTGTCAGTTTTCTTTCGTTAAGAAAACCTGCCTTTATTTATCGACTTTTTAAAACAATAATTAGTAGTCAGGGTCATAGGGTAGGGTCTGGTTTCCCAGTAATTATTTTGTCATAATTTCTTAGAGTGTGGAGGGCCCAATCATTCTATAACTTCCCTGCTATATAAACAACTAACAGATCCTAATATTGACCACATCTATGGAGTATAATATCAGTATACTGGGGTGAGCAGACCTGAATGCCTCTCAATGTCATGCATATCGAACTGTATTATTATTCCTATGATTCAGAATTTATATAACAAGTCATGTGTAGTCAATGTGCAGTAACCCTCTGGATAAAATGTTTTTCTTCAGTATATACAAAAGTAAATAGTTAATTATACAGAGTAAATAGTTTATTGTGTCTATTGTGTAATAGTTTTACAGACATAACTCATAAACATATCAATGTAGTTGGTCAATCTAGTTATCATAATAACATAAATAAATTATATAATCATACAATACAAATGCCATACAATGCCATCTGACTAATTATATCCTGATATTCAAAAAAACCGATTGAAGCCACATTCAGCTGCCAAATAAGGAAATGGCTACAGCATTCTGAACAGGAAGTGACATTCTCAGGGATACCTTCTTAACAAGTTTCTACACGAAATCACATTTAAGTATGTAATGCCGGGAGAGGTCCCAGCCAGCACTGGAATGCAGAGCTGCGTGTGCCAACTGCTTTCTCTAGGCCATAACCTGCTGCCTCACATTGCAGTGGGAAAAGACAACACTGCTATACACACACAGACTGCTTCAATTATCACACTTGAACTAACTATATCACTTGTGTACTCTGCATATATATACTAGCCCTGACTTACATCTGTAGATTACTTGTGATATCTGGGGGGGGAGCTAGCTTTCCTACTTAATAGAAAATAAATTTAAAAAGGAAAATCTTTTTGACTATCATTAAGATTTGTTTTTTTCACGATTGAAGCCTTAAAATAATTTGCATTAGGAAGTGGAACAGGCTAAAACATATATGGTATTTTGTTGTTCTGCCCTATCCAGTGATAGGTACATAATGTTTATTTCCTAAATGGCTTGGCTTCAGACCATTTGAGCACTTTGGCAGTGCTAAAGCCTCGCCCTCTGGTCGATGTAACAGCAACCACCATAAAAGGAAATCTTTAAGTGTGTCACATGGTAACAATGTTAAGAATTCAAGCTTGTGTCACATGGGACTTTCAAGGAAATCAGATTGAAACTATTGAGTCAAGTGAATGAAGTTGTGCTTGATAAGCAACACTAAAGATTTATAAACAGAGATGATTTGCACTTCTGTTTTGCTGCAACTGTAATCTGGTATAAACAAGTGTTGTTTCATACTGCTGTGTAAATTTCCAGTCTTTTTTGTGCATAGATTTACATTCTTGCTCAAAGTTGTAACAATGAACTACTAATTTTTATACATAGTTGTGTAAAAATAAGGCCTTAGTTCCGCATAATGTTCAATTGTTTATTTATTTAAAAAAAATTAAGTCATTTTTGTCAATATTGTGACAGATAATGTTTTACATTCAATGCCATACAGTGTGAATTTGGATCTACCGTTCACCTGAATTGTGTGGTGACAGTGCCTCCAACCAAGCTGTAGTGTTGCCCATTTTAGCAGCTATCTACAGAATGTAATTTGCATTCTGCAAAAAAGTAGGAAGTGTCCTTAAATAACAGTAAGCTCTTAGCCTTATATAGTCAGCTTTGGCTGTTGAACAGAAAAACTGCGAAGGCATTGAGACTTGATCGACTGATTGTATTTTGCAATGTTTGTGAAAACATTGTTTTATGTGCGTGCCACTGCTTTCAGTTTGGGATATTTTAATCATGTTTTTGTTAGCATGCGATCATGTGATCATGTGAACTCTCACAGTAATAATTTTATTCTCATTTGAACGTCTAGCACTCCCATGCTCACACTGTAGATGACAAACAATTGCCTGTTTGAGGTCTTTGGGGTGGAGCTTCTCAACTTTTCTCATGTCTCAGGTTCCATATATGGACTGGAGCAGCAGGTAGTTATTGCCTAACTTAGTCATCAAAGCATGGAGGCTCTGTGAGTACACAGTCCAACTGCTGTGTTTTACTAGAAAAAGGGCGTTTCTCTGGGTAAAGGAGTGTTTCTCTCCCTTACCAGAATGTAAGCACCCTAGGACACACAGCTGTCATAATTATTGTTTTGTCTTGTTTTTTTATTATTATTATTGTATTATACATTATAGTATTGATACGATTATAATGTTTCTTCTGTTTAAATTCTTACAGAGCATATTTTTCTACTTCCTCTGAATACACATATAAGGAAATAGTAATGCTAAGTATAGAGCTAAACACAACTCTCTTTTCTAAACTCACGCTCTTTAGTTTCAGTTTTTTAGTTATGTTTATTCTCTTTACTAGAGTTAATAAAATAGAAAACATTAATATATTTTTATTCAGACAAGACTCTGAATAATTTTTTTGCACTTGAAATGTCACATAATGAAAAAAAAACATTTTATTTACGGAAAAAAGCACTTCAACTTCATATTTTATTATAAATGTTTTACATACATTAAAATGCTCAAAATAAATAAACAAATATGGGTACACCATAATTATTATCACGATCTGTCCAGTTTTGGTTCAAATTAAAGTGACAACAGCAACACTAGAGAAGCAGCAACAATACATTCTCCCCAATTTTAATAATGATCACATGCAATTAATGTTGCCCTGTTTTTTTAAATGATAAAGCATTTTGCTAGTATCCCTGTCACTGAGCGAAGCCTGAGACTGTATCTGCAGTCTATGCAGGTCTCAGGTAGTGCACTTTTTTCCAGACTGCCACATCTTTGTGCATCATTGAAAGACGAATTGATGTGTCTACTAGCACTTAGGAACACAGAGACTAAGACGTGGGCTGTATAAGGGTATAAATCAAGCTGCACGATTGGTCTCTGCTTACTTCTTCAAAAAGGAACAGGATGAGCCCTGTCAGAGCCCCACAAAATTACCAATAGCTGACTACTTTTGAAAATGCTTATATCCAAACGCACTCCTTGAGGAGGGCCTGTTGTCCTCTAATGGGGCCTGTGATCACTTTCAGCATTGTCCAAATTGATTTGACACAGAAGGTTATATGTAGCAGGTCCAAAACTGGTACTCAGTTGTTTTAAAAGATAAGAGAGGATTTACATTAAGCACATGTAACTGAGTTGAATAGATCTGGAGATAAACATTTTGCTAAGGTGTGTACCCTTTGATTCTCTGAGAGTCAGATTTAGGACATTCTCATAATCCATGTTGGTACTTAGTTAAAAATGTAAACACACAAAAACTTTGAGCACAACATTGACATATTTGTATGGATTTTGTTTACATGATATACCTTGAGCAATCTGACTCCTTACTAGAAATCTTTAGCCATTGTAATGGCTCTGATCACAGAATAAGAAAAGATAAAATCAGGACTGCAGATTCAATCTTTTCAATAGATGATGAAAACACCAGAAAAAGTATGGTAAGAGCTGAAAGACCTATAGGCTTGTCCAGGAGTCAAGACAATCTCGATAAAGCTCACATTTTATCATAAAGGTTTTGGCTGCCTAAATAAGGCAAGGCTGAATGTCTCGTTAGGCTCATTGGGGAATTGGTAGAATTTTTATATATCAAACCCCCTATATCATTTTATACACAGTAACATGCTTACTCACACAGCTTGCACTAAGTGAGGCAAAAAATAGAGCGAGAGGTATATTACATGTTGATCTAAACTACTCCTAACTTCCTAGCCTATGTTTTGAAAAAAAAAGGAAATTGCTAATTTCAATAATCTGGAAACTCCTCCTATGTCGTATTAACCCAGATGTCAATGTGTAAAATATCGACATGCTTGCTCACACAGTCCACATCATAACAGTGTCAATGTGACTGCAGCATGTTTACTAAATAGGAATGCTATCCTCTTTTGGACAAATCTATTTTGTATGGCCAGATTTTTAGATGCAATACAATAATAAATGCACAACGTAAACTTAAAAAAGTAAAAGTAAAATTCTACTTTTAAATAATAATATGATTGAATGATGAGAAAACAAAGGGACTGCTAAATGATACTGCTATATGACTCAGTGTAGACGTGATAGCAAATATAGATTTGTCTTTCTGGACCCATATGCCCTCCACAACCATTAGAATAACAGTCAGTAAGTGTTTATGCTAAACTGAACCAAATTAAATTCACTATGTGCTTTTTTATGTTGAAAGATAATGAAATCCCAGATATAACAAAGCCAGGTAAGGCATGTACTTTATGTCAGCATGATGAGTGCTACGGGGAGCAGATTGTTGTTTTACCAATCAATTAGATAATGCAGCTCATTGCAGACTGGCCAGATGGGTAGTGTGCCACTGTATTATATCACCGTGATTCTGGCTGAGCGTGAGCACAGTGGGTGGTGCTTATAGGACTCTTTCCAGGATACAACACCATCTCAGGGTATTTCTCAACCCAGACACATCTGGTCTCTGCTTTCTAATCAGCATACAATAGATATTTTGCCAGAAAGGGAGGAGACCAGACCCTACTGCAGACTGTGGTCTTTGGTATCAATGAAGTATCAATAGTGTGGTCTGTATGACCATATGCACCAGATGTTAATTGGGCATTATACTTAACAGATGGCATGAGATAAAGGATAAGCCTCTGGATCAGTGTCAGACTTGGTGGTAAAATTTGTGTAATTAATCAAATAAAAGATTATTGAATACTTAAGAACTAAATTACTAACAGCAGATCTTGAATTATTTAAACATTTTAAAAACTGTCTCGAATGATGAGTGCCTAGTTAAAACAGAGCAAGAAAAAAAAACAGTAGTACTTTTTATACTCAAATAGTTAGTATTAGTAGACCCTAGGTTGCAGGTGGTGTGTGTTTCTCTCTGAATTGATGACAGTTAAAGAATAGGGCCCACCAGGAGTGCCGCAGCTTTTTGTTTGGCCAGTGTATATCATTAGCATCTAAAATACTTCATTGAACATGAGGAGCCAAAGAGACTGAGGTTGTAGTGGTGGTGGCGGTGGGGGTGGCGGTGGTGATGGTGGTTGTAGGGTGATGATTTACAATAGACACAATGGACAAAAACTAATTGTAAGTTAAGTTACCTTTAGCTAAAAAGGAATAAAAAAACACATTATACAAAATTAATTTAAGTAAAAATATTCTACACAACTGCTATAATAAGCAATATTATCCAACACCCATATAAACGTATTGAAAAATGATTTGCAGACTAGATACACAATCGGCCAGTTCATTATATTTAAACTTAAGATTACACTTTATTATCTAAATATAGTTAGGTTTCATGTTGGTCAGCCCTTTTTACCAGTGTATTTTACTTTTTGCTATCAATTGGCAAAAATGTCAACAGAAGATTGACTAAGACAATAAAAACACTGAGAAAAAAGAAACAATTCATAAAACAATTCTTATTATATTTGTTTAAACAAATGCTGTTTGAAATAGGCCAAACAGAATTTGCAAAAAGTTGCTCTCTGTTAGTAAACCTCAATTTAAGGTTTTAGATAGTTAATAAATAATTGTTTAAATATAATGGAGCTTGGGTGTCAATATAAACACGACAAACTACAATATAGCAAACAACAAAACAAATCATGTTAAATATATGATGGCAACAACCGTAAAGTACAAATAAAAACTGTTAGTATTTGTGTCGCTCACTGTAGAAATTTCTTGAATCATGTAGTAACTCGGTATAATCAGAAGGTGGCGCGCTCAGGCAAAAGTGCTTTTTCTTTGTTTAGAGGTTCCTTAAAAGCCAGGTTTTAACGATCGTTGTAAATAAAAGCACATGATAATAACAGAAAATCACAGAAAATAAGACCAACAAGAACGTTTTGTGTCATTATATTAGATCTCGTGAATATCATGTTAATATTCTTCAAATGCTACATAAGAGTCTTTAGCTGGGACACAATTTACAAAAACAACAACAACAACAAAAGCAAATGAATAACTTAGATTATTTAGTAGTTACAAAGCCTGAATTCGATGCAAAATGTGAAAACGTTTATCATTTTTAAAGTTACTTAATTTAAAAGCATTCTAAAACCAGCAGATGAACTGGATATAAAAAGAGGATTCACCAAATGGCAAGTGTTTGCAAGCAATAAAAAATCATGGCTTATATAAGATTCCAGTCAGTTTATTGCCAGGCTGGGAAAACTGCTTGAGAAACATTTATGCTGCTATAAAAATGTACTTGGATACCTGGAAAGGTGTGCTTTGGTCATATAAGTAAAAAACTGATTGTCCAGACTGTTATTTATTATTAACCATGCAAAAGCCAGCATCTGTAAATGTTAGGGGTTAGTGGGTGATATTTGTAATTTTTCTGAAATGTCAATGGTAAATTCTGCAAGACAATGAACTTATGCTACAATCATGTGGTATATGGTTAACTGGACAGTCCAGATCTTTCTCCTATTGAAATCCATTGTCTAGGAGAGCAAAATCAAATAACAGCCAACATGAGGTGTTGAGTCTGGTATTGAGGAATGGGCTGAAAATTCACTTGATAAACTGCAATAATTAGTATCCTCAGTTTGCAAATTATTAAAACCATATGACTAGTAAACATGCTTTTGTCCCAAATTTTTGTGTCAACGATCATGTCTGTGAAGCTGCCTGACTGGCTAGGAGCACTACTAAAATACTAACATGGAACTCAGTAGTGATGGGCTAATATATCAGACCATTGTGCAACCCAAATGTGTAAATTGCTATGATTTTTATAATTAACAATGTATTATATTTAAGCTTTAAATGAAGGTTTAACAGGCCCACGGATTCTTACAAAGCATATTTCTCTGCAAACCAATGTACCTAAACAAGTAATAAGGTTACAAAAACAGAAATCTTATATCTTTGGAATGTTTAGCTACTGTGCGAATGACCTTGAATTCAGAGAGAGAGCGAGATGTCTGTGTAAGTTGAGATAGAGCTGTTAGCGAATCGCAAAAGATGCTGATGTGCTCACGATCTGAGGGTGATAAAGTTCGTCTAAAGTGAGTTTGAAAAAACAAGTAGTTGATAATAATGATTTCCAGACTTGTTAAAGTCTATAATAAGACTTAATGAAAGATTAGTATCGAATTTACAGCTAAGAGATAAGGACTTCAGCATTAATCACACTGAATGCAAATGAAATGAAAAGGCTTGCTCACTTGAAAGAGGAAGTATAACAGCCCTGTTGTGAATTCTACCCTTATGTGCATGAAAACAGAGGAATAATTAGTAAGTATCTGTCTCACCGGAAACCAACACCTCGGTGTCACTAGTTGATCTAAATATGTATTATTTTATTCAATCACGTGAATGTAGTTACAATGCAGTTATTCCTCTACATTTAATAGTGGCCATTGCTTGAAACTTAAACCAGAGTTGTATCTGAAATAAATTTTATATTCAGTTTTAAATATTGTGTGAAAGATTAACATAATCTTGCTGGTAAGTCTTAAGAAGTTTGGCACAAATCAAACTGTCTCTAGACGCAAGCTTGAAGGAAGCTTAAACGGACAGGTTTTTTTTTTAGAATCATGACTAAGTTAAAATTACAGTAATACAATCTTTTGTAATTAACCCCCAGGCAGCACCCTGTGTGCTTCTAATTACTCACTATAAACCATATGGGATCACTCTTGATATGGTAGAAGGCACTCCCCCGTCCCCTTATGTATGTGGTGAAGGTTTAACAGGATTAAAGGAGACTATGGTGGAGATCACACCAGGGGTTATGGGGGTCTGATGGATCACCAATTCCATACTAGCTTGGATGAAGGTATTTAGGTGGTGCCACATTATAGCACCCATGAAATTTCACTTCTGCAGTACACAGTGAGATGTTCCTGGATAAATCAAATGTTTCAAGTAGCTCTTTGAGTTTTTCATCCTTAATTCTTTATCTTTGAAGTCTTAATAGTATTTGGCATCCTTCTGCTATGTGTATTCAAAACAGGGGAGTCACTTTATCTTATCTCTCAATGCAAATTAATCTTTTTTTTTTAAGCAAAGTATACAATCGACAAGGCCCGGGGGAGATTCCCCCTTTGTTGGTAGGGATTCAGTTCTTGATTTTTAACTATGTTTACTCAAATAATTATTAAATAATATGACAAATCATTAAGAAATCATTAAATAATATGACATTTGAGTCTTAATCCTTATCCAATTCTCCTGCCCTCCTACCTAAATTTATGGATTAGGGAGCTGGTGTAGGTTGATGTATTTAGCAGGACAGTTTCTCAGTTCCCTTTTGCTATATGAAAGGTTTATTTTGGCTGTTGGCTTTGCTGCGTTTGGCCAAAAAAGATTAAATCTTTTTTTTTCCTGGCAGACTGAAAAAATGTAGATGGAGAGGAGGTGAGGTTAGTGCTCCATGCAGACACACTGCACCAATGAGAAAAAGCACAAGACTATGACCTTTCACCCCAGCTGCTGAAGAGGGTGGGGAGAGTTTCCCCTGCTTGGGGTCCCTGGAGTCCTTTTGTTGAGTGAAAAGAACAGCAAGAAAATGGTTTGCGCAGCAAATCTTAATGTTGAACAATCACTAAAATCATTACAACGTTTAATAAGAATCAGTTTTGTTCACCACGTATTTACAAACACAAATATTCAAAGTATAGTACTCTACTGTACTATATATACTGTAACTGTTCCTACCTTTTGACCATTACGTCATTACTTGTCCAAATGCCAAATGAGAGGAAACACAGACATTCTTTCACAGGGATACCTTTAATGTCTGTGACATGGTAAGAATGGCAATGCAGTTGATTTGTGCAGAGCAAATGCTACAACAATCAGTTGTCAAAAGTGGAATGGCCAATGGTCTGCGTTTTTTAAGCGTAAAGAAAACAAAGATAACAAACACAAATAGAACATGAATAAATGGTGGTAGCTGCTCTAAAGAGATTGTGCAAGGCACAAAACTAAATGTTTTATTAATCCTAAGAGACAAATCATTCATGTATATGTATTTTGATCTCTTCATGCTGCATAGTAATGAGTAATAATTAGTGTACTTTTGCACATGACCCATAAGAGCCTTTTATTGTATGTAGGTTATTCAGTCAGTAAGAGCGTCACAGAATTCATAGTCTGCTGTGGGAATCTATGTGACAGCAAGTGATGACAGAAGAGTGGATCGATAAACAGGATTTAGAATTTTAGAGAAGCAAAAGATTAGTTGTTGAGATTAATGACAGTATAGTGGTAGGATATATATATATATATTTAAAGACAGGTTTACATTTAGCATTGTGTTTGTATCTAGTCTTGTATAAACTGTTCTTAGTAAGTATTTACACATCTGTGTGTGTGTGTGTGTGTGTGTGTGTCTCTGCGTTATAGGTTATATTCAAAGTAGAAAATAGACACCAAATGTATCTTTGCAGCAAATTATAGCCTTTTACTGTTACTTATGTTTCTTATGTCACTTCATATCCAGTCACAGACGTAATTCATTACATTCTGGGTACTATTATTTGAGTTGATTATCTTGGGGAACTACAAATATCAGTTATTTTTTCACTTTCAGTAGTTCATGGGTGCTTTAATCTATAGACTTGTTGTTTAAATAAATTCATATGTTGCTTGGACAAAATCTTTTTGACAAAATGTACTTCTAATAGAGCATGTTCTATGAGATGGTGTGGTTTTGATAAAAAAAATTTAACATCTATAGATAGCCAAATAAACTAAACCAGCCACAATGTTGGGAACAGTGATCTTGTTTCACTTTCTTCACAATCACCACACCATGATGTTAAAAATGAACTTTGTTCGTATACTTTCAAACTGTTTTGGTAAAATGTTAGATATTGTTTGAGCTATGACTACATCTTATCATTGTGTGAACTTAAAATGGTGTAATTTTAAATGGATACCATAAAATCATCATAAATCATCACCACATAATATATGCCTAATTTTAATGATTATACAAATACAGTGTTACGACTATACAACAGTCAATACCCTGCATATCACAAACATCAATTTAATAAATCCTTGTAAACTGTGGCTGATATTAAAGAGGATAACACATGCAAATGTTGGACATCAGTCCTCATACTGCAAACAAAGAGCCATTTGAACATAATGGCTTTCAGACTGTTGCCGCCTCATCTTGGCCAGAAGGAAGTGTGAGACAGGAACTGGTTGTCTGATTGGCTGGGTAGCAGATGTATGTTAATGTGATTGATGTGTCTACTGGTGTAGCCTGCATCTTCCAGCACATGGTGCCAGGTTTCT
Organism: Hoplisoma paleatum; assembly: GCA_028565875.1. NCBI lineage: Eukaryota > Metazoa > Chordata > Actinopteri > Siluriformes > Callichthyidae > Hoplisoma > Hoplisoma paleatum. The sequence continues at coordinate 3,244,755 of JAOTRQ010000018.1, read as the reverse complement.
TCTGGTGCAGTGCTGCAACATACCATCAATATGCAGGGCATCAAGTCTCCTCCCCAAAGCACACACAGCCACCCCTTGAAAAACACGAAGCCAGAAAAATGCAGGATAAGCACAGAATCCAGACAAAGAAAGTGGGTGCAGACTGACAGCGGGACCAAGATAAACTATAGGACAACCACAGAATTGGCTTTTTGGCAGAGAGCCTATAATGACTGTGCATATAGTCAGTCAGGGGTTTGTATGCTGTTGCTATTGGTCACAAAAGACAACGTCTGAACACAAGATAAAAATACAAATAATAATAATAAAAATGTTGCCTGGTATAAAATAAATCTATAAAATATATGACCAACCTGTAACACAAGGGAACTTTGTGGAAACCTTGTAACCAGCACTATTATTTGGCCTTACACATGTTCCACTAGAATGCAGTTATTGGCATGTATACATATACAAGTGTACCTATAGCAGAAATAATTGATGCTTATTCAAAAGCCCAACAACAGCTAAACGACTGTTCTGAGACTTAAATTTCAAAGCTTTTAATTACTTACAAGCATAGATACTGCACCCTTTCATTATGTGTCCCACATAATGAACTGCCACAGAATCACCCTTCTACACAGTCTTAATTAGGCAAAAATGCTTGTACTATTTGAACTATGGGTGTTGCTGGAAGTATCAGCTTTTTATGTTATGTTTTCGGTGTTTGCACACAAATAACAGTAAAACACAAATTTAAAAAGGTTATATACATGTTTTTTATGTCATGATATCTTTTGTGGCACAAAGCAAAGACTTTGACATCTTTTTACAAGGCTTGGATGCGATGGCCAAACAAATCCAACTGTATCACATTATCTGTCATACTGCCTAGTTTTACCTGTGGCAACGGTCAACCTCTGTTTCTTGTATGTGTCCAACATTCGCTTAAAATTGGTTTTGGATAATTTGCTTTGGATAAAGACCCGTGCAAAATGTCTGAATGTAAACACACATCCAAATAGTACAAAGTTTTCCAAACTCAGTTACTCGAGTAGCATTTAGCTGAACATTCTCACCAATCGGCCAACTATATGGCCATGGGATTCCTAGAACTACCCAATGAAAACGTATATGAGTGTGTGGGACAGCCTATTTAAACACGTTTACTCTATTTATCAGGCATCTTCATCCAAAGCAACTTTCTGTAATGTGCATGGGCATTATATAAGGGCCCAACAATGGCAACCTGGCTGTTATGAGGCTTGAACCAGGAACTATTTGATTGTCAGTCTAGTCAGCTTAAACTATAGACAAAATTGTATTGTGAATTTACACCCCTGCATTACTTCATTATCCCCACATGTTGAGGTCAGGGCTCTCTGCTGGGCTATGGATTCTAAGCAACCTAACTGTAACCACAAACTTGAAATCATATGATCAAATCATCATAATGTAGCAGTGGGTGTGGATTTTTTTGTTGTTGCTAGACTATTCAGTATCATAGATTTGAAGCTTTGTTTCCATGGTAACTATACTCACTTAATCATGTGAACAAAGACCTATCTCCGAAAGACAGCCCTAGATGGTAGCTTTACTCTCTGAGAGGGTTGTTTTTCACTGTACTGCTAAAGTAGAACTATATCTATGTGAATGCAATAGTCTTAAAATGTTAAAACTTTTCACACATTTGAAATATATGGAATGCTGACTTTGGGCTGATATTTAGGTCACCAATATAATGTCTAGACCTTATCATCAGAGCTTATCTAACAGTGTAATACAACCAAATTCATTTTATTCATTGTCCTTTATTAAAGCACTGTCATGCATTCCTTCCCTATTCACATTCATTAATTATAATATTTAAGACCTACCATACTTATCATGCTAAATATATCCCTAATTCTTAAAAGAAAGTGTTAATTTAATATGTCTTAATTTGATATAAATAAATAACTATTATTTATTTATAAGCCAATATGAATTTCCTTTAGTCAGCAAGATTGCAGACTAAATGACTAAAGACTAATTGCAGCATTTCTCCAATAACAAGTGTACATGAAGCATGTTAATTTAGACTTAAACCCAATGCTAAACCTAAAACTGCATTTATTAGTCCTATTAATTACATCTGTTGTTATTTGAGTTTCAGAATCTCACGATTTTCCTAATTTTGCATCATTGATAAACTTCTGTTAATGATTTTGTATCACATTTTAACCACACACACATACTACCACATGACATGCTCGTCAAGATCAGGAGTGTGTAAAATATATAACAAAATTAATTGACATATTGCTCCATGTGTTTGTTAAATAAATGCCTCCCAGCACTATTTATTTGACTAGAACTTCCTGATTAGTGTGTTAGGCCTAAACATGATGTGAATGGATCTTTGTATCTTGAAACAGTCTGAGTTTTGTGTCCTCTTGCTCTTGCGTTTGCCAGCATTTCAGGACATATTTTAAAACCAAACATGCAGATCCCACAACAAAACCTTCACACAGAATGGGATTGTGGTGTGTGTTAACGATAAAACTATTTAGTCATAACAGGATAATTAGTAATGAACATATTTTTATACAAAATTTGTAAGACCATTCAGATTTGCATAACATTTGTTAGTTGTACATTCATTTATAGTACATTGACATCTTTTGGAAATCTAATGATTCTACACAAGATACACTACAATGTTAAAATAAAGCACATTTGGCTACTAAATTACAAATACTTTAATGCACACATTAAACATACCGTATTGTAATGTTTATACTGGCATCGAAAGGAGTTTACTATAAAGTCCAAAGCATGTATTAAAAAATAATGCACTTTTATTAATGTTTAAAATAACATGTTATGTGAAAAGCTTTTTTTAAACAAGGCTGTGAATGACCCTGAAACATCATCTTTTCATTAGAACGAGATGTAGGGAACATATAACACCAGTGTTGGCTAAGATACAGCAGAGATTTTAACATTTTAATGCTCACACATCAAGCTGTCCATAATGAAGCTCCAGTAGACAACACTGAGCTCTTATGTAAATTGAAAACAAAGCGGGATCGGGCTTTTCCAGTTTATCCCTCAACACTGTGGAATCTACCCACTTTATATCAGGCTCTCAAAGTCTATTAAGGTTTTTTAAAGACGTTTAAAGGCTTATTTTTATTCTTTTGCTTTTAATAACGCTATGTGTGTATAAATTTGGTGTGTGTATTGAGTACTTGTATACAATAGTTATTTATGCATAGAAGTAAAACTTTATTAACTTTGTTTTATTTGTATATACTGTTCTTTGTAAGGCATCTTGGGAAAGAACTCCAGAAATGTGCTACACAAATAAAGCTTTTACATCTTTTATTTGCAGATGCTTAGGCCTTATATTAAACACATTTAGAATATTAAACAAGTTTATACCAAACACAGTCATGAGCAATTCTACCTCTCCTATAAATTTAGAATTTAGAGTACAGTTACTGTGTTTGTTTGTTTTTTTACCACACATCACATTGAACCCAATCGGTGCAGTGAAACACACATTTACACACATTACTGAACACACACATGTGATCTGCACAGTGAACAGATACAGTGAACAGCCCTAGCCACAGAGCCCGAGGAGCAATTAGGGTTTCAGTGCTTTGCTCAAGAGCAACTGTCAACCATCCGATAACAAGTCCAGTCCTCTAACTGTCAGGTCACGGCTGCCACAATTCACGTCAATGCCTGTTTTTGGACTTTGTGAGAAACACAGGAGTCCATTCACAAAGGATTTAAATTGCTCCACTTGGAGATGAAACCCAGGACCTTTTTGCTGTGAAGTGAAAGCGCTGATGCCTGTCAGAACTGAGTGGTTAAGGTACTGCATTAGTGATCAGACGGTTGTTGGTTCAAGACCCACACACAAACAATTAAAATGTAATGATGTAATTAAGCACGTTAAATTCATTAGTGTGGTTATGGAAACAGTAAAAATGTAACTCTGGCACACTAATCATATCATTTTAAGCACCCCGTAACAGCCAAAAAAATCGAAGCTGTTGAGTGTTAAGAGGACCTGGTACAGATGTTGATGGGTTTTGAGTGAAGTGGGCGGGGCTGTGCGCCTGACATCACTCACGTGTATAAAAGCTTCAGCTGCGCGAGGACGCGCGCGCTGAGTGGCTACAGATCAGAGCGCGCGGTGCAGCCCAAACAAAGAGCTAAATAAATCCCACACAGGGCATCAGTGCTGCAGCAGCAGAGAGGGAAAAAAATCCTATCCATCTGAAGAACAAGCCAAACTCCACACAGCCTGCAGCCAACATGACCGCCAACGGAACCAGCGAGATGCTCACCATCCAATTCGGACTTATCAATTGTGGAAACAAATATCTGACTGCTGAAGCGTTTGGTTTTAAAATCAATGCTTCAGCTACGAGCATGAAAAAGAAGCAGATCTGGACTCTGGAGCAGGATGGTGACGATTCCAACGTGTTCTTTCTGAAGAGCCATTTGGGCCGCTACATTGCTGCGGATAAGGACGGCAACGTGACCGGAGACAGCGAGTCGCCAAACGAGGACAGTCGCTTCGTGGTGACTGCGCATGACGATGGTCGCTGGTCCCTGCAGTCCGAGCCGCACAAGCGCTACCTGGGCGGCACCGAGGACCGCATTACATGTTTCGCGCAAACGTCGGGCCACGCAGAAAAATGGAGCGTGCACATCGCCATGCATCCTCAGCTCAATCTGTTCAGCGTGACGCGCAAAAGATACGCGCACCTGAGTACCAAAGATGACGAGGTGGCTATCGACCGCGACGTGCCTTGGGGTGTCGACTCCCTCATCACCTTGGTCTTTCACGATCAGAAGTACCATCTGCAGACCAGCGATAATCGATTCCTAAAGAACGATGGCACCCTGGCGCAAAAACCTGACAAAGGCACCGGGTACACCTTGGAATTCCGATCTGGAAAGGTCGCGTTCAGGGATGGAGAGGGAAAGTATCTGGCCCCATCTGGGCCCAGTGGCACAATGAAGGCTGGCAAGAGCTCCAAGGTGGGCAAAGATGAGCTGTTTGTCCTGGAACAGAGCCACCCTCAGGTGGTGCTCACCGCTGCCAATGAAAGGAATGTGTCCACCAGGCAAGGTAGGATAGACCATCCAGCCATTAATCCTCCCTCCCCCCACCATCATCTATATGTGAATCGACACCTAATTCTAACACTGATGTGTCTCCAGAGTCTACATTTTATAGCATACATTAATATAACCCATTCACATTAAATTTTACGATCTATAATGCACAGCGCGTAAATTAAATATCACTTCATTTATATATTTCTAATTATTTACCTGCTTTATGGTTTGTAGTTGCTGTGACTACATAAGGGATTATGGGTGCAGCTGCAGCATAATGACATCTATGAACTCTGCTTTAGCCATTACATGACACACTTGGCAATTTTCTAATAGAAAAAGGAAACATATTATTCATATTCTTGGTCAACCTGAATAAACTGAAAAAATAATTAATTTTAATGTTGTGACTGAAATCTTGCAGATGAATGAGGCCATTATTTATTTAAAACTGTCCATCACTGCTGCAGGGTCAACTTTTGTTACTGTGATGCCAGTTTTGGATCGATGTCCGTCAATACTCGACATCAGAATTGGATTAAAACTAGAAATAATGAGATTAGGGAAATCCCCTGGGGTACAACTTAATATCTTTTTTAAGCAGCAGTTTAGGTCACATCCTAATTATATATTCGTCCGTAATCCACCAGGTCTATATTTTTGTCTTTCTAATGTTGTTTCAGGCTTAACTTCTTTGAAGTATTTTGGGATCACGCTAGTAACAGTATCTATTCAGGACAATGTCAAACTAGCAATATTTTCTATTATATCAGAATACATTTCATCCCTAATGCAGAGTTCATATGTTTAGGATTGATCCACATGAAGCTAAAATATGTTTGTCCATGTTTGAGACGTTTCCTCTTGTGTTCACTGATCAGTTAGAGCATCCATTTTGTATTTTCTCGGCCTAAAATGGTGATGGTGACAGGAAAACACAATAAAAATGTTGGTCAGTATCGAGCTGAGGCATTTTTCAGAGAATTTCCTAATGTGGATATTCTGGAGGATTCCTATCGTTGTAATGAAATTAGGAGTGAGAGCAGCCATTACACTGGACCCTGAGGAGTGGATTTCAAACTGAAAGGTTGAAGTAATGGATTTGATTTTGTTGTAGCATTTGATAAGTTGTCAATGTTTTGATGTGATGACCCGTCACATATCTATTTATCTCGATTCTGCAGCGTTTGGACAAAGCTTTAATGATATGCATGATAATTTTTATTATAAAGATTGCTTTATAATAATTGTTGGTAGGATGGTTTGTATCTGGGAGGTGTGCCGAGCAAACATGGCTAGCACATGGTCTACAGCTTTTGTGCTGCTAAACTGCGGTTGCTTAAAAACCTTTTCTTTCGTGAGGTAAGATTTATTGCTGTGAGTTCATTCTCAAACATCTGGATTACATTAAGGTTCTCATCTTTTACTCCAACTGCCCTTTTGTTCAAATCCTTTAAAAAAAACTTTAGATGGATATTTTAGCTGGTGAACTCTAATGCTTAGACATGATTATTAACTGCTTAGTGGTGCTTTGTGTGTGGTTCCAGTTCTTGCTTGATTACAGATTTGTGTAAAGAGGAGGCTGAGATTTTTTTTTTCTTTTTAGAAGAACAGGCATTTGGAGTGTGGTGTGACTGAGCGAGAACAAAGACCATGGTTGCCCATGCATCCCAGCTGCTTGGTCTTGTAGGCATCAGAACAATAGTGCCTTTCCTGAAAGCCGCCCTCTATCCCACAATAACCATGGCTTGCTCAATCAGTTTGTCACTCTGCTCATCTTCTGGAAAGGATTAGACATTTCTTCTCAGCCATGTTCTGCTGCTGCATTTGCTTATATTTGGATCATTCTGACAAACCACCATGAATGTGGAGAGAATTTTTTTGTAGCCTTTGTTTTTTCTGTTTCTGGTGTGTCATTTGTTTACATAGCTGACAAGACCAAATGGTGAGCTGATTATAACACTATAGTCAGTCACTATAACAATTGTCCTTGCCGTGTCTTTGGGGGAGTTTAAACCAACATTCCCATCTGTTGCCCAACAGCAAATGTATGGGTGGCATTGGAAGCCAGTTTTGAAAGTCTGAACGACAACCTTGCTTTCCTCCTCCGGTCGCAATGTGTGGATTGATCAACTGGGCATCTGTGAGAGTTCTTTGTGTTGGGGGTAGGGACATGTTAGCCTTAGCGTTTTTAGCTTATGAATTGGTAGCAGAAAGAACTAGCTCACTTTAAATGCTTTAAAATGATCAGGAACATATTCCTTTGGCAAACAGCAGTGATTTTTTTTTTCCCTTTGTGAACTTGCAACCATGTGGTATTCATTGGGGTCATTTATTTTCCCTGCTCATTCAGGCGTGCATATTTCTGTTGAAATTGAATCTAACTTGCAAGTGGCCAGGCATTGTCTAGTGATTTCAGAAAGAAATGTAAGGTCTAGTTTCTAAACCATGAACACGAATACAGATTTTCTTTGCTGAAAAAATGTATTTTCTTTAAAACGTACTGATTTGGTGTAATTGGAAAGGGTGACCTCAGTTTTTCTGTCTGGGTTTGTTGTAGCAGTCTGCCAGATCTAAGCTCTAGTTGGTCCATAAGTGCCCTTTTTTGATTAATAACGAAGTCGGCAGATAAATTGTGGTCTACATTTGCCTGGCTTCTGTAAAACATACATTCTCAAAGACTGAATCACAGCAGTTGTCTCCAGTTGAACATTAAAACATGTGTGGTAGCCCAAGAAGGATCAACTCCAGGATTAGTGTGTTTGTAGCTATGTATGAGGAAATGTAAAGAGGAATGTTGCTAGTGTGTTTCCGTCAAGAAATTGCTTATTTCACTATAGTATATTTTTTTAAGCATTTTATTCGGACTAGTTTGTATTTAATACCACAATTCTGGTGACGTTACAGTTAGGCTTACAATGTGATGTTCTTTTACCGGTCAGGAATGGATCTTTCCGCCAACCAGGATGAAGAAAGTGATCAAGAGACGTTCCAGATGGAGATCAGTAAAGACACAAAGAAGTGTGCCTTTAGGACCTGCACTGGAAAGTACTGGACACTTACTGCTAATGGTGGACTTCAGTGCACTGCTTCTACTAAGTGAGTTTTGGTACCATATTTTCTTCTTGTATGATGTAAGGGATAAATAACCCTCTGTTCCAACTGAAGGCTAATAAAACATATTGGAGACATTGTTTTGTGCTTTAAACCCCTGTTTTTCTTCATGGTTTGTATGTGGGAGAGTTTATAAGGCAGCCAATTGCAGCCTGTTATCACATTTTCTCTTGCTCGCAACCTCTGTAATAAAATATGTGGCTCATTGAAAAATATTGCCGGATACAACAACATTTCATAAAGTAGTCAAGTGTTAATGGTTCAAAGAGTGTCCGGCTGAATGTTCGGCCTTCATACATTTTCATCTCCCAAAATCTGGCTCTTTTTGCAGTTTGGACACCCTTGATATAAGGCTTTTTGAGGATCAGCTGAGGTTAATCACAACCAATTTAAAAGTTACTTTTTAAACAATAACTTAAATTAGGCCACTGGCTTCACTTTTAATATATCTTTTGATTTAAAGTGTGATTCTTTTTGCTTTTTTCCTATGCATTCAGGACTGCAAACTGCTATTTTGACATTGAATGGCGTGGCAAGAAAATTACTCTACGTGCCTCCAATGGAAAATATGTGGCAGCCAAAAAAAATGGGCAGTTGGCAGCCAGCATTGATTCCGCAGGTATTCAAAAATTATTAAGAAGCCTACAATTTGTAAGATTTGATTTGGACCTTACTAGTGATTTCTAAATTTCTGCTTAAAGAGTGTTTCTTTGTCATTTAGGAGAGTCTGAGGAGTTCCTGATGAAGCTGATTAACCGGCCACTAATTGTGCTAAGGGGAGAGCATGGATTCATAGGCTGCAGGAAAGTCACTGGTACTCTTGACTGCAACCGTTCCTCCTATGACGTCTTTGGCCTTGTGTTCCGTGATGGAGCCTACAGCTTTCAAGGTAGACAGACTTCTCTTTCATGTAGTAAATATTTAACTTAAAATGTCAGATATATCTTTGGGATACCTGACACCAACATTCTGACATATACTTCAAGTATACTGCATGTATACTTAGCTACTTCCAGCTATGCAAAATTGGAATCATGACTGCTGCAGGTTCGAGAACAGTGGGCCCTTTGTTAATGTTCTGTGTTGGTTAATTTTCCTGGTTTGTGATGATGGATAGATATTGTTGTGTGGTAATGGTGCTTATGCAATACAAGCAGACTAGCTGACAAGCAAAATTAAGTCCATGTTGAAAGCTATTAAATGTTTTGATGTCTTTCCGATCAACTATAACTTCATCTACAATTTAAGCCAGTCAGTGGTGAAAACTGGTCCTACCCTTTAAAACCTCATCGAAGCATAATCTATATTCATATTGTAGCTTAGTACGATGTACAAAATGTCAGTAAAATACAGGCAACAGTAGGTAACAGTACTTACAATCTGCCCACATTCACTTTGGTAAGGAATGTGAATCCTTTTGGCTGCTCCTATGAAGGGTCACCACAATGGGCCATCTAAATGATTTGATTCAGTATTTTTAATACCTGCTACCCTTCACAGTACTCCTATTTATCCATGCTTGAAATCTATATCGCTCTGGCTATGGTGGCATCCAGTGGACTGGTGGCAATGACCAGCTTCAAACCGAGGATGTCAGACTTTGTGCTGGTGTAATAGTGTAATCCCACTGATCCTGGGTGCTGTACTCTGTGGAAGAGATGTTTCATAAACGACAATGAAATGCTCTCCAAAAACTCTCTTAAGATATTGCAACGTCTCCAATACTTTATTTTACATACACAGCTATGATTGTATTATTCAGTCCAGCGGACCGCTGAACTGAGTTATACATCGCTGTCTATTTTTAACCTAGTGTTGTAAACAAACATCTCACCTTGTACTTCCTGTCTCTGTTTAGATTCCACTGGGAAGTACTGGATGGTAGGTAGTGAGTCTTCGGTTGTGAGCAGCAGTGACGATCCTGTAGATTTCTTCCTGGAATTTTGCGACTACAACAAGGTGGCCATAAAGTCCAGTGAAGGAAAATACCTGAGGGGAGATCATGCTGGGGTTCTGAAGGCCAATGCTGATGACCTCTATAGCTCCACTATGTGGGAGTATTAGAAGCATAACCACAATGTTCTAGGTCAACTTCTGCTTCTGTTTTACATTTTAAATATTAATTTTTCACCACAAGCACAATTGGGCAAACGAGGGCAAAGGTTTCCTTTTGGTGGTTAGATGGACTTTTTTAAAAGTAAAAATCTTTACACACATTTCAGCACCAGTGCCATAAAATACTGAAAATCTTATACAGACTCCAAACAAAGAATAAATTTCATTGCCAGTGCTTAAAATGTTGATCTTTAGCTGGTTTTTAATTTGTTACAGTGCAACATTAAACGTTGTTTGTCAGTATCTAAAATTAGGGAAAAAGAAGTCTGATGACATTGAGCCATGCTTTAATAGGGTTGTTAGATCTCCTCAGAGAGAACTGTTGGGTGGAGTAATCCTTCCCTTGTCCTCTTGTATACACCGTTGTGTATGAGCCTTTCTTTAGATATGTCTTCATTTAAAAAATGTCCACTAAACTAACGTCCTTGGCAAAGAAACCCTGTAAATCTCTATGATGTTGCCAGATATTACCATCACATTTACCAGAAAATGAATGGTAATATTTGTGTGCAGATGAATGTTGAATTATGACTATCCAGCTATACATAACTGTCAGTGTTTTCTTTAAGCACTGGAGTGTCGTGTTTACAGCACTGAAGAGGCTTGATTCGGAAATTGAAGGTCGTGCTGAAGTGTTAATGTGTACTGGATTTCTTAATGTGCCATTATATTTCTGTTCAATGATAAACCAACAACTGGATATCTAACTTTCTTCATCTCAGCTATAATATACATCTTGAATCCAATTGGGGGAAAGTGTTTGAAACGTATTTCTGCAACTAAAATAACATGAGAATGCTGTTTAGATGTGAGCGTGATGTAACTGATCCATTTGATCCAGTATGTTGTTGCAGGTCAACATTATTTATACTTAATTAAGGCCTCAGTTCTGCTTGATCAAACTGGGTTAGTGTAGAATGGTCTTTCTTTATTGTAAAAGTCGCATAGATGAGTTTGAAATTTAAAAAGGTGTTTTAAAAAGGCACAGACATTATCATAAACCCTAAGACATGGTAAAGGTAAAGATAACATGGTTATATAAACATGCACAAAGCTGCTACCACTTGGCACGTTCTCACTTTACAAAAAAAGCGAACAAACTGTTCCAGTGAAAGGTGCTTATCAATTTCAGGTGTACAACAAACCAGCCTGGATTCACTGTAAGTTTATTACAGCCTGAAACCTTACAAACAATATAGAACGAAGCATGAAAATCGACTTTTTCACTCAACCGTTAGTTTGTCAGAACTGAGAATGAAGTTACATATAAGGGAGTGGTAATGACTGTGCCTTACTTGGAAAATATGGTTGTACTGGAAAGCAATGGTGTACTTCTTAACTTTACTGGCCTCTCTTTTTATATTGTTTTGATATTATAGTTGTTTTCATGTGCCATGGGTACAAAGAAAATATCATAAATTTGATTATGAAACTAATTGTGAATTTGTCGTCATTTACTGGCTTGAGATGAGACATGAGATTGTGTTTCGTCTTCATTTTTGTGACAATTTTCATGATGTTAAAAAATATTTAGCTGTATTGAAAGAAGAAACTTCTGCAGAATTTAAAACTAATTATTGTTCATGTTCAATTTATATAAAAAGTGGCATACGTGCAATTTATTGGGTGTAGTTGGTTTTTTTATTGATAAGACATAAATAAAATGCTTATGTTCAGCATCTACTCATTGTTTATATGATTAGACAGACACAGACAGATAGATGATTGATTAGTTAAATATAAGTAGTCTGAATAAATGGCTGGTAATTGTATTACACTATAAACAATTCTACAGCCGGCATTATGTTTCTAGTATTTAATTGTCTTGCTACCACCAATAAAGAACTTAAACTAGGCATAACTGTATCTCAGCTGTTTTGTGCCGGCAAAGGACTTACTTTTAAAATTAAATTATCTTCTTAACCCAGTTCTACAATTTTGACTTTGCCTATTCAGTGTCTATTTCAAGATAAAAACATACACTGCTTATCTGGACATTTTAAAATCCCTTCCACTTAAACCCAGTGGATGGTGAGAAGAGCTTCAGGACTTCTCTCCTGAGAGCACTTTTTCTTTTCCTGGCCGCTGTTGTTCTCATCAATGAGGTCTTTGTGGTAAAGCTTCGCTGTAGCAGCAGTTTTTTACACATCTACCATATTTGTAAGAAGGACGAACATCTGACCAACTATAAAGTAAATGTATATTTACTGCAAATAAAGAACAATAAAATAAGAAGTAGACACATTAAGTGTACAGAAGGTCATGAGCAAATGTTGTAACCTGTTTAAATGGCCTAATACAATTATATTTAACTCGTTTAAGACTATTTTTTTGCACTATTTGTGCACGTGGCATTGCCCCTTCTAGCCCCAGGAGACAACTAACAGGATAAAAATCCATCCATCAGAGCTAGCCTTTAATTCACTTTGTCTTCTTGGAGGCCAAAAACAGGTCAGAAAATGTCAACAAATGGACTAAACAGATCATCAGGTTAATGGATAAACTGATTATAAAGATATTTTAGGTACACGTGATAAATTTAGAAGTTGTGATACATCAAGTAACATTAATGAACATTTTGATAAAGTGTGTCATGGCTGGTGGTTTGAGGTGTGGTCACAATAAATGCACATAGCACACACTGAGGTGTATCAAAAGGGTTAAATAATATCCAGTCTTGCTGCCATGATATAGCCAGGTATCCATGGAAACTAAGAGTGTGTAGTTTGAAGAGGATGGTTCGTTTGAGGGGGAGGCTGATGCAGAATCCACAATTCCACACTGTGGGAGTGGGGTCAGTCTGGTGTTCAGAACAGACATCTTACAGTAATTACTTACATCAGCTCCAAGGTTTGAGAGTGGAATGAATGAGGACAGACAGTACATAAAATTACTGACTCCGATTTAAGGTCACCAGTCTGTATTTACTGAAAATGAGAGAGCAGAAGGCATCTCACATGTGCTGTATTGCAGCCAGTGGAATTCTGGGATTAACACGAGCAAAGTGAAACAAGAATAAAAACACAGTTAGATGTTTTTGAGTCTTTTGTACAGTCTAGGACAGGGGTCACCAACCTTTTTGAAGCTGAGGGCTACTTTTGGGGTACCAACTAATGCGAAGGGCGACCAGTTTGATACACACTTGTGACGTCACAATAATAATTATATAATTAATTATAATAAATAATTAATAATTATATATTGTAACGTCCGTGGGTCGCGCGGAAAGGATGAGACGGGAGACTCATGAGGTCCTTGCGGGCGACCTGGTGCCCGCGGGCACCACGTTGGTGACCCCTGCACGAGAGCATCAGGGATTCAGGAACATATAAAGGGACATAACGAAAGGCTGGTTAAGTACAAATTTTTTAGATGGTAGATTGGTGAGGCCAAGAGTCTGGCACAATCGAGGATCGCACCATAACAGTTAATGAAGGATAATAAAATGGAAGATAATAAAACATAAAAGAAAAACAGTTCGTGTGCTGGTTCGTCCGGCAAGTTTGGTCTCGAGGTCCATCAGCTGCAGCAAGGGAAATGTGAACCTTGTGGTTAGACAATTGGGCTTGTGATTGGAAGGTTGCCGGTTGGATCCCGAGAGTCAACAGGTCACGATTATACAATCATGAGCGAAGCACTGAACCCTTAACTGATCCCAGGGGCACCGTGGCTATAGGGTTGCCCACCGTATCGGGACACGTGTGTTCACTGCTGCCCCTTAGATTCATTCTTGGTTTGATCGTTCCATCGTTCTATGAGTTTTATGAGATTTTCGTATTCATACTAACAGTTATGGATACACCACATAAAAACATCAAAACGATCCTCATAGATTTAATACACAATTTTTTTTGTGTATTTCATAAATGTAATAAACTCACATTTACATTGTCTAGTAGATACACACATTCCAAACAATTCTGATTAGTTTTGCTGTATAGGAGTGATGACACATTTCAGACAGTAAAGCCAGATAAACAGAGGATGATCACGACTCCAGAGAGGTGTGTAAGTGCCGTTGTGAGTTACACAATAAAGTCTGATTGTTCTGCCAAATCGTTAGCTCACCGAAGCCTGACGCGGCCAACATGTGGCGTGACGAGCCTGAAGCGAGCCTATAATGCGCCCCTCTGAGAACCAAGCTTTCATCTGGCATCATACACTACACAGAATTGTCTGATCGTGCCAATAGATGTAATAATTCAGTTACACACATCAACCACGTGACCAAAGTGTGTCCCGATGTGTAAATAAAAGGCCTTTAGGTTTGTGACCAGCATGAATTGTTCTACATAGTAGTGAGTTGAGCTTAATATATAATTTTTTTTTGTCGTGCAACGTTGGCGTGATGTGTTAGAAGTAAGCAAGTGTATATTGATAGTAACTATTCGACATCCCTGCATTTTCCATCACCTTTTATTCTGCGTTTGCATTGGTTGTTTGACTTCTTCCTCACTCCCAGTCTGGTAACTCATATTAAAATCTGATCGCTTGTACAAAGCAGAAACTCATTTACATGTTCAGCCTTAAGCAAGACACTTTTCTCCAAAGCCACTTACAATTACAACAGAACACCATTTTAAGCGACCTTGCTCGGGGGCCCTACAGTGAGAATTAGGTAGTAGTGAGACTAGTAAACGACGATCTTATGATCTCAAACACAGAATTTCTCGAGCTGAAGGAATGGCAGAGTTCAGATACGTGGGAGGCCAAACATCGGATGACGTACAGGAGCGTGCGTATATTACACAGCTGATCCGAGTATATGTGGACGTGGAACCTGTGGGGAGGTTCGGGGGTTGGGTAATGTGTGTGTATGTGTGTGTATGTGTGTGATGTGTGTGTGCGTGTGGAGAATCTACTTATCTCAGGCTTGCAGAGGATCTTGGCTGCTCGGCCAGGAGATGATGAATTCTTTCATTATTTTCAATCCAATTTCTGTTCTTGGCTTGGCACCGGGTGACGATCACCTGCAGAGCCACGGCCACCTAATGAACGATTCCGTCCCGCTGGCATGGAGGCACGTTCTTATTTTGTATGGTTTATGAATTTTCCACACTTGATGGTAGACTGGACATGGACGTTGATCTGCGATTGATTGACGGTCTCTGGCACGTGGATCTTCTTTCATTTCCGGCTCCCCTGATAGTTTTATAAAAGGTATTAATCCCACATTTAGTATTGATCTGTGAGAGAAGCTCTGCTTACATCAGGGGTCAGATGTGATCCTGTCTAATAACCATTATCTAATCAATTTAATTAGATGTAGTGACCGACCTGAGCATTGATATCAACTCTGGGCAGCAGAGAAATATTAAAACAGTATGAGGCGTGTATTGCAGCCTGTCAAAACTACTAGTACTAGACCTAGAACCAGCTGTACTAAGACTAGAATATTGACTAGAAAAAGAAGAAGCAGAACCATGATGCACTTCATCTTGCCATGTGCTCCTGAGAAGATGACGTGTAAATTCTTCTGTGCTTTAAAACGAGTGGGTGATATGAGCAGATAAACAACAACGCCGGGGCTCTGATCAATGTAAGGTGAAGGATCAGCAATAAAGAAGATAGAAAGTCCTACAGGAACCACCATGCGTCACAAGAAATAGCGCTTCAGTCCACGACTGTGAGAAAAACGGCGCCGACAGGTCGATAATGAGTTCTCCTGCAGCCCCCTGGTTAGATGATGAAGAAATGTGATTAAATAGGTTGATGGTATTTTATTTTAGACGATGTTTGGCTGATTAGTGCTGGTCCATCATCACAGCGACTCGAGTCATGTCCAGTTCTGTTGTTGTTTTACACTTTGTTTACATTCGTCCATTTATCATTACAATATGGTTCTCTCTCTTTTACCCTTCAGTCGAATTCGACCCTGGGTTACTCTGTGGACCGCTACCGATCCCCAGAGTATCTCGGCAATTACA
>JAOTRQ010000018.1:3205339-3216992 GCA_028565875.1 Hoplisoma paleatum | reverse complement strand
GATTAATTGCGATTAATTAATTACAGACCCTGTAATTAACTCGATTAAAATTTTTAATCGAGTCCCACCACTAAAATTTACTTTAATTTACGGTTTTATTGACTAAAACACCACCACGCCTTTATAATTAATGTGGTTCATGAACATCTTTGTTTAAAAATGTAGATACACAATGCCTAGCGATTTAAAAAAATAAATAAATAAAAATCATAATTTCAATTAATCTTGTGGCCAAGTTTTGTCCACTATGGATAAAACAGATTTTTGTCTTAACACATGATTAAACAGTGAATGTGTTTGTAAGATTATCAGCAATTCAGATAATTACCAGGCCTCATAAAATGGCTTACATCAGTTAACCTTTGTATTTGAGTAATTGTGTGTGTGTGTGTGTGTGTCTGTCTGTCTGTGTCTGTCTGTCTGTCTGTCTGTCTGTCTGTCTGTCTGTCTGTCTCTGTGTCATGTTACAAAAATGTTAAGGCATTGACTGGGCTCCGAAAAGTGATCGCATTGTAACCTGTGGAGCGGACCGCAATGCTTATGTGTGGAGCCAGAAGGACGGCATATGGAAGCCCACTCTTGTTATCCTCAGGATTAACCGTGCTGCCACATTTGTCAAGTGGTCTCCATTGGAGAACAAGTTTGCGGTGGGCAGTGGTGCTCGCCTCATATCTGTTTGCTACTTTGAGTCAGAAAATGACTGGTAAGTTGGGATAATAATAATGAAGTTACAAGATTTTTTTTGGCAAATTTACACCACAATCTTCATTCTTTTTTTCTTAAGGTGGGTGAGCAAACACATCAAAAAGCCTATTCGCTCTACTGTCTTGAGTTTGGACTGGCATCCAAACAATGTGCTCCTGGCAGCTGGATCATGTGACTTTAAATGCAGGTATGCAGAAAAGTGTGATAGTAAATTATAATTGTATTGATAATAAAAGTATAATAGTATAAAGTGTATGACATAAATAAGATTAATATTTGAGTACACTTTTTAGAGCTACTTTTGTTTTATTCACAACTCAACTCTCAAGTAGGGGAAGTTATTTAAGAAGCATTATTAACTACATTGTGTATTTATTTAGTATTCTTAGTTTTTGAAGTTATTTTATATAGTTTAACAAATATAACTAAGCTGCATAGCTAACTTTTTTTCTATCCAAGGGTATTTTCTGCTTACATCAAGGAGGTGGACGAGAAGCCAGCTCCAACTCCATGGGGGTCCAAGATGCCTTTTGGTCAAGTGATGTCTGAGTTTGGTGGAGCAGGAAGTGGAGGATGGGTCCACAGTGTCAGTTTTTCTGGCAGTGGTAATAGACTAGCCTGGGTCAGTCATGACAGCACTGTGACAGTGGCAGACCCCACAAAAAGCTCGATGTGAGGACCTGGTTCAGCTTATTCTGATAGATTATAACATGTTAAACTAAAGTACTTCATAAATGTGTTTGCAGTTACTGCTAGTTTGTAAAATAGTTTTATTTTTTGAAGGCTGAGTTCACTGAAGACAGAATTCCTTGCTTTGCTGAGTGTGATCTTTGTTTCTGAGAACAGCATTGTGGCAGCGGTAAGAGCATACATGCCTAGTCCACACTACATTATTAATTTTCTTTTTTCATTATTTGTTTTTATTACAGTTTTTCCTGGTCGAGGTAATTGTGGGTCCAGCTTAGGCACAATAAAAAAAAGTAAAAAGCTGTTTAACAATTCAAAATGCTTAACAGACAAACAAATAAACAATTTGGTTTAAGGATAATAGTTTACTGCCAGTTTCATAAATTTTTTTTTTTTTGCAGGGTCATGATTGCTGCCCGATGCTGTTCCGTTTAGATGATGGCGGAACTTTGACTTTCATTTCCAAATTGGACATTCCAAAGCAAAGCATCCAGCGGAACATTTCTGCCATGGAACGTTTCCGCAACATGGACAAGAGAGCCACAACGGAGGATCGCAATAGTACTCTGGAGACACTTCACCAGAACAGCATCACGTAAGGCTAAGTGCAACCTTGTTTGAGTGATTGAACATATGGACAGATATATTAGGACATTTGCCTTCAGGAAAAAGTTCACTCTGTAGTCATTTACATGGAGTCCACTTTTTTTTATTCATGTGCAGCTGGATTGGTTTGCACTATTTGGGAGGGGCCTTCTAAACTATTTTAAATCTATAGCATTATTTTACATACCATCAAGTCTATACCGCATTTGAAAGTGCATTATTTATCACTCCACAACTTTCTTTCACATGTACCAAATGCTTTTATGCACAGTGACTGAGCAATTGAGGGTTAAGGGCCTTGCTCAAGGACCCAACAGTTGAGTGCTTGAGGGCCCTCCTGACAGTGGTGGAGTTTAAACCAGTGATCAGTCCAGTACTTTAACGGAGAGATTTTAAGTGCCTCACATTTATATTGTGTGTAAATATTTTGGGCTTGAAGGCTTCACACTTTTTGTACTGATGTTAATGACCAATGGTTTTGGTACTCTGAGGTTATTTAGCTTGCATAGCATTGGTGTCTTTTATGCACTTTGTGTCTCAGCACTTAGTGTACCCCACTCTGTAATGCCATGGCTGCTAAGTTGATATGGTTTTTAAATGATTCTTTTTTTTTGTTAATAACACCGCTTGGTCAGTTATGGAATATGTAGGAAGGAAAGAAACTGTTGCATCATATTGCAGTGTCATGCTGAAATTCAGTGAGTTATGTAAAATGAGCAGCTCTTTTATGAATGTTTGTAAAGGTATACTGCATAACTAGGTCCTTGATGTCATGCACCTGTGTTAATGAGAAGTAATGAAAGACCTTCATTGAGTAATTCTGATCAATGATCCAATAATTTTGTTCATATAGTGTGCATGTATTGTAAGCTAAGTAGAACACATTTTGATTTTTATATTTAAAAATTTCCTCTCACAATTTTCCAGCCAAGTGTCTATGTATGAAGGAGATAAAAAAGATTGTCGCAAATTCTGCACTACAGGAATTGATGGTGCAATGACCATATGGGATTTCAAGGTTTGTACCATGTTTTATGTCTGTTGTACAAAATAGGTGTGTTAATGTTTCATACATGACACTATAATGCCCATAAATGAATACCATATTCTAAAACTACTGTCATGTTAAGGTAATCCAGGGTTTGACCAGACTCGGCTGTTTAGTATTAAATATTTGAGTCAAATGTAGCTTCCATAAGCATATGTATTTGCTGCCTTTTATTCATGACATCATATATCAAGTTTGTGTCTATAGTGTGTTCAGCATGTAGTGAATGTGTAGCTTTTCATTTAAACAACTAGTCATGATGCAGTAATGTGATGTCTGCTCATTTGATTCACTGCTTTTAACTGTTAGTAATTAGTACAGTTGCACTACCTCAATTCTGGCCATGGATGGCAGCAGTGTATCACACTCACACACTTGTTTCTCATATGAAGAGGCGGGATTAATGACTTCCCATCATTCAATCACAATTGCAGCACTATCAGAGACTGCATCTTAGTTACAGTAAGTCATAAATTTGACTGACCCTCCTTTTCACATTCAAAGCGACTTACATTAGTTTTACACAATCTAAGCAATTAAGTGCTTTGTTCAAGGCCCCTACAATAGCAACCGGACAGAGGTGGGACTTGAACCAGCGACCTTCTGATTTCTAGTCCATTGCCTTAACCACAACCTGATTTACTGTGTATGTGTGTTGGATTTGTATGATAGTATGTCAGCTAATGTCAGCTTTTGGATACTGACACACAGTTGGCTGTGTGAGTAGGGGAAGGATGATGACCAAGCCGACATTTTCATTACTACTGCAGTTATAGACTTGTAGACCTATAGACTTGTCGAGAAGAAGGTAATAGTGCTGGGCAGGGTACGGCGGTCCATTGTGTAAATAGTATCTCGACACGAGAAGTTTCTAGATAAGTAGAATATTTTTGGTCAAATGTATTATTGTGATTTTGCTTCAGTCTAATTGTCTTTTTAATTATTGTTTTGTTTTCCCAGACTTTAGAGTCTTCTATCCAAGGCCTGCGGATCATGTAAAAGAACTCACTACACACTAGCATGAGACGGCACAAGCAACGCTGTTTGAAGACTAACATGGCGATTTCTGATAACACTTCTGAAAGTTTTTAACTGAGGAAAAATAGCACTGAAGAGTCTGAGCTGAGTTTTCATCCGTAAACCGCAAACAATAAACACCACACACAAATGAAAAAGAGGGTTAAGGGTTTTTTTTTATTATTATTCCATGCCAAAGCTGGTGCTCCAGCAATGTCATTTGATCGTGGTGTTCTGGTCTTCTCAGTGAGCCAGACGAAGGTTAAATTAAAAGGAGAATTTTATGTAAATGGTCTGTTAGAAATAAAATAAATATACTACACACTACCTAACGGTCTCCTTGTTGTTTTTGGTTCACTTTGCTTGTTTGGATGGTCGAGAGATCAGGAGGTTTCACAGTTAAATGTTGAAGGAAGTTGAGGGAGTAAGGCTGTACTCACTAGCAGACAACCGCCCACATGAGGAAGTGGTTAAAGATCTTAAACAGGAAGGAGAGAGAACGGTTTTTTTACCCTCATACATATATTACAGTCTGGGAAAAGAGTTTAGTGCATTAAGCTCTTAGCCAGCGTTTGTGTCGACTGCTCAGAGTCCACGAACCGAGGCTTTTACTCCAGATCTGACATCTCGAGAAGGTCCCGGTTTAACCATTTCCAAGGTAAGTAGATTAACAGATGGTGCTGATTGTCTGGACTGTTTTGCACATAAGAATGTTGTGCTTGTGATATGGTCCAACACGTATGCAGGGGGTTTAAATAAATGTGCAACAATTGTGCATTTTCGAGCTATTTGAATTGAAGCTGGAGAGTTTCTATGATTTTTTTGTGCAGTTGTGTCTTTTTTCTGGTCTGGTGTTCATTTACTGCAAAAGCAAATTTAACGCTACAAAAAAGAACTGCGGATCTTTTCCGTATTCAAACTGTTTGAACTAGACATGAAAGTCATTTTTTCCTCCCTCTCTGCACACACACTGGTTCCTCTTAGACGAGGAAGTAGAAAAAAACTTCTCCTTTTAAAGCAAACAATTTTTTACTAACGGAAGTTATATGGCAGATGAACCAACCAAAGCATTTACAACACCAGTTTCTTCTTTACCAGTTTCTTCTTTACAAAGTTGCTGCCAGTTCCTGATGTCATGATCCATCTGTTTTTACAGAAGTTCTAACCATGGCTTACCACAGCTTTCTGCTCGAACCCATCAGCTGCCACTCCTGGAACAAGGACCGGACCCGTAAGTTCAGCAAGATGCAGCACATCTGGAGTTTTTAGGTGGACCCAAAGTCTGTCTATCCTGTTTTGTGTTCTGACAGGCTGTGGATGAACCACCAAGCTGGTTTGGTGACTTGTTTCCCCAAATACATCATGTTTTATTAGATAGGCTTAAAAATTACAAATGCACATACAATTACTACAAGATTAATATTTTGGGTCTTCTCACGTTTGAGGTGGTAGTCTGGTAGCCCTTCCATTTGTGCCTTGATACACACACACACACACACAACACAGCCCAAGAGAGTCAAAGTATTTTAGGTATTTATTTTGTTTTAAAAATACATTATCGTAATTACTCAGTTGAGTTCTGATATTTCTGTTGGATTTTTTCACCCATGCAGAGTAATAAAACGTTCCACCGATGGGTATTTTGCACTGAAAATAGATGTGAAAATCTGGCTCATTCACAATCAGCTATCAAGTTTTTTATAGCGACGCTCACTAAAGTTGAGAATAATGTCTAATGTTTAAATTGATTGTTCATTTAGTTTTTTAACAATTTCTACAGAATTGTAGTAATTGTATTGTACCAAACCAGTCACAGATCTAGTGAAAAATATCAAACAGCTTTTGTGGAATTATTGTACGTATTACTATAATTAGGACACACACAAACACTTTTTGAAGTATGCAGTACAGTGTACTACCAAGCAATTCCCCATTTTAATGGTAATTTACTGGACTCTTACCGCATAATTAAGTTGAAATGAGGTGTATATATAAACAGCAATAGTGTAGTGTGATAAAAGTTACCCAACAGTCAAAGTTTTCAGTAAACGACAATCTTACACATGATCAGTCTCAGATCAGTCGTTATTTCCTGCAGTGTATTTTTATGTCTAGAGAGTCAGAATGAGGCGCCTCTGAAAAAAAAACCTTATAGGAACAATTGATTCTTTATTTTAAAAGAGACGTTAAATAAATATACTACCAGTGCAGTATGTCATACTAGTACAATTACTTTTATTTGTACTTATTTTCTTGCTCACTGATGGGAGAGGCAGTAATGATTAAGCCTCTCCACCACATACTTGTAAAACACTTCCGGTTTTACTATAAATGGTGATGTGCTGATGCTGTAAGCTGTTTTAAGCGGACTGCACAGTCTGGGCAAACAAGCCTAGTGCTCTATGGGACTGAGCAGGAGAAGTCAGTTTTTATTTTTAGCTTACTCGCACCTATTTCAGCAGAAATTATTAAGTACATGTGCTGGCATATGTAGCCTATTGTAGCCATATATAGTCTATTGTGACATTTGGGCTATTAAATGGCAAATTGGAGGTTCAAATCCAGACTCAGCTTTAGCTACACAGCTTTTGTTGGGTTCTTCACCATAGAACAATAACGCTGCGTGATTTTTCACACAATATTCAATATTTTAATTGTGAGTTGCATGGGACCTTGGGTAGCCTCAGGTTGCTCATTGTTTGTTTGATTCCCTTCTCCCGTGTATGTTTTTT
The DNA here is from genome assembly GCA_028565875.1 of Hoplisoma paleatum. NCBI lineage: Eukaryota > Metazoa > Chordata > Actinopteri > Siluriformes > Callichthyidae > Hoplisoma > Hoplisoma paleatum. The sequence goes on along the minus strand of JAOTRQ010000018.1, from coordinate 3,210,197 downwards.
TCAAGATTCATTTGCTTGAGTGATTTTCACCTTTTCACAACTTTGCACAGAAAACCCTGGGTCTACCTGGCAATCGAACCTAGGACTTTTTGCTGTGAGGCGATAGTGCTAACCACTAAGCCACTGTACCAACCGTATATGTTATATAACAACATGGCCTGGTCATTTATATTTATCTTTAAGAAAGAATTTATTTAATTCAACAGAAATTGCACTATGCCCCAACAACCATGATGTTCATATCTATAAGAAGGAGGGAAACAACTGGAACAAGACTCATGTGCTGAAGGAGCACAATGGCCAGGTGACTGGTGAGTTTAACATTTCAGTATTTTTTTAAATATCTAAATAAATAAAATGCAAGGTAAACCTCGTAGGTAATACAGCAGTGAAACATGCTGTTCATCAGTGCTGGGATTAAAAAAATATCATATTAAATCTCTGCTCTGGTTGCTGAATGGGCTGAGAGGCCACATGAACAATATTGTTCATTTAGGGGAGGGGAAAAACAGGAAAATATAAATGCTCGCTGCACATGTAGGAGGGTTTAGCTTTGTTCTGTGTGTTGAAGCTGAGGTTAGCATTAGTGGAGAGGAAACATGATTTTGTTGGGCATTTGGATGGACACATTAAATTGAGAGAAACGGGTCAAATTACATATAAGAAAATATTCATTTTAAAAACAAGGTGCATTGTGTTACTTTGTTATTCCCTGCCAGGTATTGACTGGGCACCGGAAAGCAACCGCATTGTGACCTGTGGCACTGATCGTAATGCTTATGTTTGGACCCTGAAGAATGACGTGTGGAAGCCCACTCTGGTCATTCTCAGGATCAATCGTGCTGCCCGCTGTGTTAAATGGTCACCCAAAGAAAACAAGTTTGCGGTGGGTAGTGGCTCCCGCCTTATCTCTGTCTGCTATTTCGAACAAGAGAATGACTGGTAAGCAAGAGTTACTTCTTTTAATTTATATCTGGGCTATATTTAGACCTTGTTTCCAAATCTTTTACCACATACCACCTATACATTGTTAAGAGCTACTAACATAACAGAATCACATGGGCTTGGGAGAAAACTTTCAATAATTAGCACAGTGTACCACTGCATCAACAAATGCAATCTGAAACTGTAATATCAAGTGAGAGGCGTACATCAGTTTTATGCAGACACGGCCAAAATGGTGTAAAGCATCCTGCTACTGGACAGTGAAGAGTGTAGTTTGGGAAATCAAGGATAATGTTATGGAGTCTAGTTATTAAAGTTTTAAACTTTCCATCCTATGCTTCCGCAACTATATATTTGAAATCTTGTCATCATTTTGCTTGACCTTTTGCTGCAGTAATAAATGTCTGGCTAGGTGCGTTTGTAGTCTCACACTTCGTGTTATATGAAAGATGTTAATGATATAAATTTTTATATTCCAGGTGGGTTTGTAAGCATATTAAGAAGCCGATCCGTTCTACCATTCTCTGTCTGGACTGGCACCCAAACAATGTTCTGCTGGCTGCTGGTTCTTGTGACTTCAAATGCAGGTATGAATTTATTTAAAGAACAGTAATTTCAGTAAAACAGTAATATAGCTACAGTAGAAACAGTAGAAATAATTTTCATTATATAAATGTTATCAAATTTAAGCTCACTTTAAACTTACTTTCTACTTAGCTTAGAGCATTGTGTTTTTAAGAGCTCAGGTTTCTGTGTGAGGTTGGCAAATTCTCTTCAAATCAGCATAGGTTTTCTCTAGGTACTCCCACAGTCCAAAGACATGCAGTCAGGTTAATTGGAAAGTATATTGTGCGTGTATTCAGGTGTGTGTTTGTACTCAGCAAAAGACTGGCCACCTCGCCCAGTGTTTCCCACCGTGCCTCTAAATACATTTGTGAAGTAGTGGTAAAACTAGATGATGGATGGATGGATGGATGAAAACGTTTAATTATAAAAAAATAAGCCAACTGGCACACTATATATAAACAAAGCTAATTTTATCTGAGTTTATCTGTTTAAAAACATCAAATTATCTTTCATTGTTCTGTCTGATACTTAGATCAGTTGTATTGCTTATCATGTGACCATTATTGGTTTGTATTTAAATCCTTATTAAAAATCTTTTAGGATTTTCTCAGCCTATATTAAAGAGGTGGAGGAAAAGCCTGCTCCTACTCCGTGGGGTTCCAAGATGCCATTCGGCGAGGTGATGTTCGAGTCCTCTGGTACTGCAGGCTGGGTGCATGGAGTCTGTTTCTCGGAGAGTGGGAACCGTGTGGCTTGGGCCAGTCATGACAGCACTGTGGCTGTTGCTGAGGGAGGCAAGAATTCTGTGTGAGTTTTCCATGCCATTTTAGGCTCCACACTGCATAGGCACATGTAATTAAATTAATGAAATCCAAATTTAATTTGTCATTACACATATACAGATGTACAGTACAACAAAATGTTTCTCTTCTGGAAGTTGGGGGTCAGAGCTCAGGGTCAGCCAACGTACGGCACCCCTGGAGCAGACAGGTTTAAGGGTCTTGCTCAAGGACCCCTTTGGGTCCATAGCCCAACGCTCTACCCACTAGGCACACAGTGTGTACGTTCCATTGGTGGCAAGGTCTGAATTAAATGACCAAATCAAAACTGGGCAGACCAAATCATGTATACAAACTTCAAAAGGTTTAAAAAAGGTGACCACCAGAGCACTGAACTTAACCCTATAGAACAACTTTGGAAACCTTAGAGCTCTTACTCACTTTATGTTTGTTGTTTGCATAATGTCCCTACATTTGCGTGGTATTTTCACTCAATTCTAATTGACTTTGCTTCATGTTTAAATTCTTATGACTAATATTTTAGTTTTTATTTAGTCTTTAGTAAGACAATTAGCAACCAGGATGACTTATGTATATATAAAGAATATTGCTTTTCTCTCTGACAGCATTGCCAGTCTGACCTCTGAAACCCTTCCTCTACTCTGTGTGACCTTCATCACCGAGAACAGCTTAGTAGCAGCAGTAAGTTTCAGTGAACTACACACCTCATGATTACTTATTTGTATTGAGATCTTTTTTTCCCTAAATGCTTAGCTTGGTTATTAAATGTGTTGCAGGGACACGATTGCTACCCTGTACTGTTTGTCTACGATGCTGGTAAAGGAGCAATGGCTTTTGGAGGGAAGTTGGACATTCCCAAGCAGAGTGCACAGAAAGGTATGACTGCCAGGGAGCGCTTTCAGAACCTGGATAAGAAAGCCACGTCAGATACCAAAGAGGCTGTGCTGGAATCACTGCACAAAAACAGCATCAGGTAATCCACGTTTCAAATTGACATTTTTTGTTTACAGAATTCATGAACAACACTAAACAATAAATTAAAGAAGCTGCGTTGGGTTGGTCAAAATGTTTGCTCTGTTAGGGTGGTCATAATGTTTTGCTCCCTTGGGGCAGTCATAATGCTTTGCTTGTTGGGGTGGTCATAATGTTTTACTTGATTCGAGTGGTCATAATGTTTTGCTCTGTTTGCATCCCATTGAGCAAAACACTGTACATGTGGTATTACAGCATTCATCACACAGAACCTGGTTAATAATCATACTTATCTTTTATTTTAGCCAAATCTCAGTGCTTGCGGGAGGAAAAGCAAAGTGCACCAAGTTCTGCACTACTGGGATGGATGGTGCAATGGCTATTTGGGATGTAAAGGTGATGGGAATTACATCGTGCTGGTTTTATAGGCTTAATAATGCTTTGTATTAATGCATTATGCAATACACTGTAATTATTAATTTTCTTTTCTTCTTACAGACTCTTGAATCTGCTATGAAAGACCTGAAGATTGTCTAAACAGGGACTTCCTGTTGTTCCACAATAAAAGCGGATGATGCCAAGTGCTTACTGCAGCTATATAATCAATCATTTAAAAGATTTTATTAGTCCAGTTTTATAAACGTAAGCATGTATTTTTAAAAACATGGAACTAATTAATTGGATCATATGATTTGATTTCCGAATGCTGGTATTTTTGTATGCTGGTCATAAAATGCTTCTTATTACTGTTACTGTAATAAAACGGTTACTGGTACTTGTCTCTGATTTCTAACATAGAAGTGTTCTCCTCAGGCCTGTGACTGTCCTTCGGGTATTCCAGATTTTTTTCCACAGTCCACAGACGTGCAGTCAGGTTAATTGGCGATTCGCAAATTGTCCTTTGTGTGTGTGTCTCTGTACCCTGCAACAAACTGGCGACATGTTCAGGTGTTTAGTGTATTCGCCTCATTTTGTGTCCCACCTTGACCCTGAATAGGATTAAGCAGTGGTAAAACTAGATGATGAATGTAGTACTCAGTTCTCATAAATTATAGGCTGTAATGGTTTAAAGCACTGAGAAGTGACTAGTTTTAGTCAAACACACCACTAAGTAATGACACAAAGAAATGAAAAATACCTACAATACGTTTAAGTCCTATCAAATAAAAGAACCCAGCACAGGTTTACCTCAACAAGGTACTGTTTATAAATGGTCCAACGTTCGTGCAAGTAAGGTAACACTTAAACGTTGAAAGTAAAAAAAGGCAAATGCAAAGGTTAAGATAAAAAATCCGTATGTAATAATACACAGAGCTGGCATAACATTATGATCAGTTTTATTTATCTGAAGTATAACTGTTAGGTTGGGATATAGAGTTAAAGAATTGATCCAGTTTCACTTTGTTGATCCAGTTCGGTTTGAACTTTGTGGGAGCTCTTATATACAGTCAGTTTTAACGTTATAGTAATCTGAATGCGGCGGCACGGTGGCTGAGTGTCCCGGGTTCGATCCCCGGGTCGGGCTGGGGACTTTCTGTGTGGAAGTTTGCATGTTCTCCCCGTGTCAGCGTGGG
>JAOTRQ010000018.1:3185818-3204312 GCA_028565875.1 Hoplisoma paleatum | reverse complement strand
AGAGATACAGGGTTAGGGAAAGACCTGGCAACCTACCCTGTAAAATGAACTTGCCGAAATACTCTGGGATCGGTAACAATCCACAGAGTGACCCAGGGTCGATTTCGACTAAAAGGGTAAAAATCAAATCAAATCAATCTGAATGCAGTTGACTGGATGTAGCCTGTCAGACAAGTGCTGGGATTCTGAGGATCAAACGTATTGCTTATTAGGTGAGATACATATTTTAAGCATAATCCAAATCCAGGGGAGGCAATGCTGAATAGAACACAATTCATTATTAAAAACCAGAATGTGTCTGTCGATTTTATTAATATACATATCACAGGGCAGTGTCTAAACACAAGCTAACGCCTACATCAAAATCAAGTTCACCTTCATTTAGATGTCAGAATTTAAAGTCTACACTTGAAGCTAATGATACATCGTCCATTAAATTCAGCAGGAAAACATAAGCAACTGTGAATAAGCAACTGGTCCATAAAGTAGTGTGAAACTTGGTCTAAAAAAGTGCTTCTTTAATTTTTTTCCAGAATAAAACTAAAAGCAGCACATCTAATCCTTAGATGCACAACCTGTACTGAATACTGTTTTAATTTACATCTGAATAGGAAGCAAGCTGGCATTGTAACATGAAGGCATCTTAGCTAGGATTGAGAATCGTCCACATCTCTGCACAGGAACAGCCGTAGATGGTCTACAAAGGACGTCTCACTTTACGACACAATGGAAAAACATCGCACAGCGTTGAAGGCATATCAAGTCATTTATCATCTGATCCAAGTTTAAGAAAAGAGCACACTTACACACATGAAAGCATCGGTCAAGGCTCATGAAAATGGCCACTGAACACTTCAGAACCAGAAACGAAAAAGCAACTGCTTTTATGCACTTGGCACATGTACATGCAACGCTACAGAACATGACAGCTGCTGTAGTTTAGATTATTCACCTGGGTGTTAAAATTCACCACATTACCAAAAACAGCCACAAATTGAAAGATGGGGGGGGGTTGTTTGGGCTGTGGAGAAAGTGAAACATCTACAGACAGAGGGAGGCTACGGGTAGATTGACATAAAATGCCCTCTTTTTAAATCCTTTCTCCATTAGGTCACATTCATAGCAGCACCAGAAAAGGCGAGACACCCCCTCTGAAATGTCACTCCATCATTTATTTCCCACCACAATGTTTAATAGATGTGGGTCTCAGTCGGTCTCCAGGATTAGAGGTGGCTGCTCATTTTCTTCATCCAGATGCAATGCATTCATGTCGTCTTCAACGCCTGTTCCCCCCACTGCCCCCTGATCCTCAGAGTAACCTGGAGAAATAGACAATTGCCTATATATCCTCAAGACATTAAAAATACATAGCATGATGACAAATAGAAATAAAAAGGAAGCAATATTAATAGAAGTACATTTAGTATAGTTTTAGTCAGCTCAAGCTGTTGAAAAGCTGGTGTCATTCAATTCGTTTATTCTGAATTAATATTTAAGGTTAATAGCTACAAAGTTAGTGTTTTTTTTAGAAATATGTTCTGTTAACATTGGCTAGAGATCTAAAGATTAAAATCTGTAGTTAAAAGTGTTAGTTATCAGTGGCAAAGTGGGAAAAAAGTTGTGGTTGTGGAACTTTATTATCCTCCTACAGTCCAAAACATGTAGCCAGATTAATTAATTGAATTGTCCTATACTTAACTAGCCACTACAGTGCATAAACTATTAAGCTGTTATGCCAGTCCCAAGCCAGGACAAATAAGTAGGTTGGGATAGAAAGGGCATCCGATGTAAGCACTAAGCCAAATCAACAACATGAACTAATGTGATGACCACTAATGGGAGCATCCAAAATAAGAAGTGGCTGTAGAATAGAATAACCAGTTCAGATTTGCACCTCCTAAAGGACACACATATACAAAGTCTCCAATTATCTGACTGCATGTTTTTAGACTGTGGGAAGAAACCAGAGGAACCCATGGTGAACATGCAAGCTCAAAACTTAAGACAGCACCACCTAAGGAACAAACCCGGCACCTTCCTGCTGAGGAGTGACTGTATTGCCCACTTAGTCTCTGTTTACCCAAGTTATTAGTTTATCAGTGTAATTTTATCTTCCTGTTTCTCACGTACACACTGTGAAAACAGAAAAGACCTGCGTACATTTGTTCCTGTATATCTGTTTCATGTGCAGATGCTAAAACAGAAATGATAGGAACCACAGAACTTAAATCTGGGCCCCTCTAACGTTCAGTAAGTAGAAGTTTTCATAAGATCCACAACGTTTTCCTAAGGACCCAGAGAGAAATGTGGGCTGAATCAGTTCTTACCTTTAGCAACAGCAGCGCTGTAGGTCTGTGCAACTAGTGGACGCTCATGTGATGTCTGTTCTAGTATTTCATTTGCAGGTTCAGCACTTCCGTCTAACCTTTAACAAACAGATTTTAACCAAAATACTAATTATGCCTGATAGTTTGTTATAAATTCTTCTAAACAAACTGCCATAAAGAAAGACAAAAAATGTAGAAAGTGGGAGAGCATTTCAAACTTAATCGCAAGAACACTGATGAGTATTCGTTGTATTCAGGCCTTGTATACCACAACAACACATCATCTACTGAATAAAGCAATAGACCCGAGGCGAGATGAAATAAACGTAGCACAAATGTTAATGTACCTTACTAATATGACAGAATGTGAGGTTAGTTAATAACAATAGCAACAAGTATGCTCTTTAGGTTAACTTGACTTCATACCGGGTTTATTTAATCAGTGATTGGTGTCTGTCTTTCTTTATTCTCCTGAATATATGGATTTAAAGCTCTCTGTGTAAATCTATTCATGCAGCACCTGTTCTGCAAAGAAAAACCCTGTGTAAAGTGTCATTGGAAAGGTGGTCTTAAATAAAATTATATTATTATTATTGTTGTTATTTAGTTAGTTCAAGCTCCAGCAGTGCAAGGATGCTACTGTTAGTTCCTCAACTGCTTTGTCACTGCACTGTAATTATGCATGTATGAAATGCTGCATACATCAAAAACTAATTTCCCCTTAAATGTACGCAGCACATGATGGGTGTAATTTAAAAGCTACAGAACAAGTTAATGGTCAGACATGCCTGAATAGCCTTGTGCTGCTCAAACACAAACATGGTAAATGCATGTGCAAAAAAAGCAGCGTGGTGGAACCAAACAATTGTTTAAAGAACACACATGTCTCTCTCTCTCCCTCACACACACACAAACACAAACACACACACACACACGAGTAAATGCATTACTTGTGCTGCTTCATCAGTGTGCACTCTCCTCCCTCCTGTGGGTCCAGGTTGTACAGGTAAAGATAGCCATCAGCTGCTGCCACCAATAGCCTGGGAATCTTCTGGATTCTAAATAAGGAGATAAGCATCATGTTTATAAGTGCCGCACTGTTTAGCTAAACAGTATTCAGTACCAACTGCATAATAACAAAAGTTCTTACACGGTGAGAGCGCAGATGTTTTTGTGTCCTGAAAATGGCAGTCTGACTGTAGCAAAGGCTCGTCCTTGTGTAAACATCTCAGACACCTGCGCAGGCAAATATGTGGTGGAAGCCATCAATACTTTTCCAAAATATCCTGTCCATGTAGTGGGCTCCTCCTGTGGTCTAGTGGGAAACAAAATGACCAGAGAGAGAAACACACATTTACACACTAGTAAACACACACTACAGAGCAGCACTGAGCACACCACAATGCCCCGGTAGCAGGAATTTGGTGCATTGATGAAGGGCACTTCAGTCGTCACCTGCTCATGCTCAGGATCAAACTGGCAACCTTCTGATCACAAGCCAAGTTGTCTAAACAATTAAGTCATTACTGCCCCCCAAAAATTGTGTATATACATAATTTAATATCCATTTTAGGCTACAATTACTCATTAATACTTAATTTGTATTTACAAGTACACAAAAAAATTCAAAAGTTGTAGAAGCAATACATACTTTTCTCTCTGTGTCTCCAGTTTGAAGATATGAACGGTCTCTGTGTTACTAGAGGCAGACAGATAAAGTCCCTCCATGCTGAAGGCCAAAGAGCAAATACACACACATCTGGCACAAAGAAAAAAATACATTTACCATGTTATTTAAATACATAAAAACCATATACAATCATTCTGATATGCCCAATTAGCCAACACGTTTTAGATCTCTTGACTAATATGCTGTCTAAATAGCTAATACTCACTGAGACCAAGATAATACCAAGATTGTCATTTTTTAAAACATTAGCTGTATATTGTGAGGTGGATGGTGCCACTTCTTTAATAGACAAATGACACAGTGCACAGTCCAGTTGTCTGACCAAAACACTCGCTGGTCTGTTTTACATCAAGCTAGGTCTACATTAGCCACATCTTAACAGTTCTGACATCCCTGAACTAGCTGTAAATGTATGAAGTAAGCCTCTATAGATCATTTGTTTTAATTCAGTCTGGGTCTTTGAGATCATCAGACCGATTGGCTCTTGGTCCAATCTAAAGCTCAGTGCTACCAGAGACTTTGCAGTCATACAGCCAAGACTAGAAAGCAGAAACTCTGGGAAAATAGGTCCCTGCTACTTTTCAATAATGATTAAAACCTATTTTATCAGGTAGCCCATTTTGAGCCATTACATAATTGTTAGTTAGTTTTAAGACGTATATTTCTTTGGGTACGTAAGTACTTTGGGTTTAAATGTACTTTATAAACAAAACAAAAAAAGCCCTCAAACTCAAAAAAGCCCTCAAAAAGTTTTTTATGCCAAGCAAATATTTAAAAAAACACTCAAATATGAACATCTAAAATTATGGAATTATAGTGTGTAACATAGAAATCTTAAATATTTTAACAGAATGATGAACACCTAATCTGTAGATTAACAATCAACCATTCAAAAAACAAAACAAAGCCAAAAATAAATGTATTGTTGTTGACAAATTCTCTTTCGGCTGTTTAATCGATGTTTTTTTTTTACCTCTTTACTCCTCTCCTAAACTCAAAGAGCTTCTGACCTTCTGGAATGGAGAACACACGGATGACGGTCCCCTAAAAACATGCAATGATGGATCAGATAGAGTTCTACAAAAATAAACGTAAGCAAAGACGCTAAACCACTTCGCATAGTAGGTTTGGAGTAGGCTTCTACCTTTTCAGAGGCTGTGGCGAGTTTTGTACCACTCGCATCAAATGCCAGTGCTGCGAGTGGACTGTCATGAGCAGGAATCATATTAGCAGCTCTCTGGAAAAGATACATCAACATATTTGCTGTAAATTAATTCCACACTACACTTAGGTCTGATAGGATTCAGTGTCATTTACATCTTTAGCATTTAGCAGACGCCTTTATCTGACAGACAATTACAACAGAACAATTGAGAGTCTGTGGCCTTGCTCAGAAGTCCAAGTGTGTGGTCGTAGGCTGGGTTTTAACCAGCAACCATCTGGTGTCTTGCCCAGAATTTTAACCCCTAAGTCATTGATTAAGTATCAGTTAAATTAAGCAAACAGAACTGAAGCTTACCAGATTAACAGTGTCGAATACTTGCACTTCCCCTATTGTTGCACTTCCTGGATATGCCAAATAACAGTTGTCGTTGCTGATTGACAGTGCACATAAGCCTAAAAGCCAATGAATTATTATTACATAAATTATACATAATCTTTTTAACATTCTGCTATGAAGTATATATTAAAAGAAGCTGGCTATGAAGTAATGAATTAAGCCAATTTAATATGTGATGGACAAATTTGCATCGACTTTGAACAGTATCTACTCACCCGATGGATTTGGAGGAGTCTCTCGAATCGTATGCAGTACTTTCATGTCTCTGATGTTGTGGATATATAATGATTCTTCTAGACATACTATTAGTCTCTGTGAAAAAAAGAAAACAACACATTTTACAAGTGCCTTTTCTAACAACTAAAATGATGCTAATGAAGCTGATGTTTACTTAAACTTTGCCAATAGGACATTTTCCCAATACGTGTTCAATCTACAGCCACTTGTTCAGCTCTTACACTCAAGTAACAAACTACGCTTTACTCCTATCTCACCCCTTGTGACTCCTATCTCACCCCTTGTGTAGACACATAGACTAGATTTTAAAGTAGATTTTAAAGATATTTAAAGCAACAAGATTATCAGTACATCTGCCATTAAGTTGATCACTTAATTCTTTTTCACAATTTAGAACTTTTACCAATGCAAAAAACTTTTACTCAAATAAGAATTATTTCTATAAGTGGAGCCAAACCCACTTTGACACATGCTAGTTGACACGCACTGGGGGCAGCAGTGAGCATACATGCCTGGCACAGTGGGCAACCCTACCCACTACTATTGGAAAGCTGTTAACTCTCGAATTGAACCTGGAAACCTTCTGATCACAAGCCCATGGCACAATAGTTTAAATAAGCGTAGAAACCCATGCAGTAAATGTTAACTAATAAATAAAGAATTGGGTTAACTGCTTTTGATCCAATCATTATAGTAAAGTTTCTTTGTGACTACTACAAAGCTAAATGTTGTAAAAAACATGAATGTAAACAAAGCAGCTTCAAGGACAACAACAGAAGCAAACAAATCTATAGACACATCTATAGCACACTCAAATTTACCTGTCTGTTGAGTTTTACAGCCAGTATAGTGTTTGAGTAGCTGTAGTTACATATTTCTGTCCCTTTCTTGAAATGACAGACTTTGAGCTTCCTGGGTGCCTTGAGACTAACGATAGCGACAAGGCTACTGGAAAAAAGCCTTTCCACGATGCACACATCTTCAGTGTCAGCTATAAAATATACAAAACAAGGCAAATGCTTGAAGTTGGTTTTTGGTAGAAGCACATGTGATTACCTGCGTTTGGTTTGGGGGGTGAGATCTAAGCTCTGGTTGGGAGTTTTGGGGCAGATTTGTATCTTCAATTTACCCTACCTGCATGACAGTGGGAGAAACCCACACAGACACAGGGAGAACAAGAAAGCCTTTGATCTACCTGTGAATCGAACGTGGAACAGTGCTAAACACTTAGCCAATCATCAGGTAAAATTAGTGAGTTATTAGAACTATATCAAATTAGTAGTTGGCAGAAAATGGATATTTTGTTGAAATTAAGAAATATTGGCTAAGTAAAACCAAATACATTTGGCCATGTATGGGGGTTGGGGGAATTGCTGCCCATTGCAAAATTAACATATTTACTAGGACATAGTATTTTATTTAGTTTAATCATATTAATATGCTGTGAAGCGAACAAAGCAGTTTTGTGTACACAAAGTTTTGCATGTTGTGGATCTGCTTGTCAACCTGCCCCACTTGGTTGTAAGCCAAATGGAAAACATGACCATGGCTATTACACAAGATCTCAATGGCTGTGCTTTTTATATGGAGATAGAAGTCTTGAGATCATAAGAATCTGGTTATGAGTAAAAGTAACAATCTGTGCTGACTACATGTCACACGGAATATGCTTGTGCTGGATCTCACTCATAGATTGTTGTTAGAGAAAAACATTGCAGCGACTGTGTCGCAATATTAAGGACAGTCCATTCTGATGCCAACATAGCCAAGCAGATCATGTCAATGTTCATGTCAGAATTCATCAGGCAATGCCAAACTGCTTAGGTTTGTGGCAAGATGTTGCTGGCGAAATGCTGAAATGACAGGCATAATACTTACTACATTCATAAATCTGTTCCAATTTGTCAACTGACGACAAAGAGAAAAACTTGTATCCAGATTTTGTACCAACTGCTAAGGACCTGGTGGCAGAGAAAAAAATATGAATTAGGTTAGGCTTTCAGTGTAACCCATCAATAAAAATACGTAAAATATGCATGTACAAAAAAGATTATGGTACTGATTGCACAAGGTGACTTGATGTACTAAAACCAAGAAAATGTAAATAACTCAATGACTAGTTTTAAACTTGTATTTATGACTGTAGTATCTTGCTTCATGAAAAGCAGCTACCAACTGCAATCCAGTCTCTATAAATATCCCCCACATTTTTAAATGGGTTTTGATTCACAATCTTCTCCAGGGGGCAGGTATTCCTGTTGCTTGTACACTTTTTTCTACCAAATCTTTTCCTTCCCTCAGCCTCTCTATCAATGTGCTTGAACACAAAGCTCTGTGAAGAGCCTGCCACTTTAGCAATGACCTTTTGTCTTGGCCTTGCTTGTATAAGGTCAATGGTGGTCTTTTGGACAACTGCCAAGTCAGCGGTCATTTCACGATTTCACATTTCAGACCATTTAAAGGCCTTTGAGGGTGTGTTGAGTTAATTAGCTTATTGAAGTATGTATTCGATATGAAGATGTATTCAATAATGATTTTTTTTCTCACAATATTCTTATTTTCTAATACTGAATTTCATTAGTTGTCAGTTATACTCATCAAATCAAAAGAAATAAACACTTGAAATATTTTAATCCGTGTGTAAAGAATAAGTATAATATACAGATTTTACTTTTTTGAATGAAATTACTGAAATAAATCAAACATCCCCCATGAACTTGCCCTTCTTGATACACCTATGCATTACTTGTAGAGACTAATATTAAATATATTTTAATTGTTTATTGGGGCAAATGTTTTAGAATCTCAGAACCATTAAACTACTACTACTACTACTACTACGTAAATATAAATCATAATAAAAAGTAATAAATGATGTAAAATTATTTTAAATCTTTAAGTATCATTGGCTGCTCCTGTTAGTGGTTGCACAACCGATTGTGATTCACATTATTGCCATAGGTTTTAAACCTCCCTATTTATCCTGGCTGTATAGCTCGTAGAGAAAAGACCAGTCTGTCCCACTCAGACATATTGAGAATATGCAAAACTCCACACTGGAAAGACCAAGACCACCCCGACAGGAGATCAAATGCACGACCTTCTTGCAACTTGTGTGTACTGTTGCATGGCTTTTAAAATATCCCTGGTCTTAAATACATTACAAAATAAAGTGACTGAGGAATAAAACATTTCAGAAACGCCTTGTTCAAACAAAAAGTGTTTAAATCTTTTAATGATGATATGGACTATGGAAGGCAAAATAATTTCCATTTGTTCGAAACTTCACACAGTCTGTCTACCTGCATACATTTCCAAAGAAAACATATTTTCATGTTACTGATAAGAACTTTCATTATTAGAGTGATATAAATGACAGTAAAATGTTATTTTTAGCACAGCGATAATAATCTTTTAGTATTAAGTTGATATTAATGAACCACCGTCACACGTTTTGTCTGGTACACCGTTTACGCTTTTAAAAGTCACAAAGATTTTATGACTTAACAATACGAATAAATATGCAAATAACAACCCACGGATGGGTATTAAGAGCAAGTAATGTCAACGAACAGATAAAACGCAGTTAAGTTTATGTTACGACACAAAACTTAAAAAACAAAACGGAGAATCAGTGGAGCACTTGAATGTAGCATTGCTATTAGCTAAGTTACCCATGTTAGCTAACTACTTGAAACACAGCTCTAACTTTCTAGTATAGAAACGAGTGAAAATATTTTTATATTCATATTAATTATGCAACCACGTCAGAATATGTTTATAATTAGCTTTATATAGCCGTTAGTCTGTATCGGTACAGGAATTTACAATGCGTTGATACAATAACTAACACAGGCCGCTATATCCCCGAAACCCACTGCTTTAGTCCCACAGCTCAGGCTTACGTGTTATCCTGGTTAAAGTTAGCGAAGAGCAGCTGGCTGCAGCCGGCCTCTCCGCTCTGACTGGCCAGGTTCATGAGCACGGCACCATCTACACGTCAGCTCAAATCAAATGAGTCCTCGATATGCCGGTATGATTAGTAGATCCGCGCTCTTAATCACGACCAAGATACATTTAGTTCCACCCTTCCTCCGTTCTGTGTTGTTGTTTTTCTCCTTTCAGTGCGCAGGCGCAGTGGCTCCAGTGCGCCTCCTGTCAGTAGCATTTAAAGAGAAAGCAGCATCAAAATCTCTGACTGACCAGGACTGTACTGGGTCTTTTATTCCCTGATAGTTCCAGCAGGGCCATGACATAAAAGAACACTTAATAAGAACACATTTATACAAAAAAAGGCAGATACAAAACAATGTGAAATTACCATAATCTCTCTATTTTACCCTTCAGTCGACTTCGACCTTGGGTTACTCTGTGGACCGCTACCGATCCCCAGAGTATCTTGGCAATTACATTTTACAGGGTAGGTTGCCAGGTCTTTCCCGAACCCTGTATCTCTACAGGGATCTTGTGTGTGACTACTCGACAATTTACACATTTCCCATCAACCTAGTGCATGTTTTTGGATTGTGGGAGGAAACCGGAGTCCACAGAGGAAACCCACGCTGACACGGGGAGAACATGCAAACTCAGAAAGTCCCCTGCTCGACCCGGGGATCGAACCCGGGACTTCTTGCTGTGAGGCGACAGTGCTATAACCACTCAGCCCACCGTGCCTCCATATTACCATAATAACAGTGCAAATCTCATAATTCCATTCAAATGACTTTATTCGCTGCTAAATATTTATCTCAGGACTAGCTAGTTATCCAGGCAAATATATACCCTGTTCTGGTCAAGAGTTGATTAACAAGAAATAGCCAACCTGCATAGGGTGTGTTTTGACCGGCTGGTCTTTAGTTTGATTTTTTTTTAGCAGGGATACAATTAAAGACAAATTATGACAAGCAGAAATTCAAAAGTAGAAATTTTAGAAAGTAGAAGGGTTTGATTAAACTGTGTGTCAGAACGACACTGAAAACTGACAGATAGAGCTGAGTGTGGTAAGCATAGCAATGGTTGGAAACACCATGCAAGTGGTTAATCAAGTCCAGAGAGGGGGTCCAAGTACAATGTGTGTATCGTCCTGTGTATTTTACTCATTTGCTCACAGCAGACTGGCCACGAATAATTAAATCCACATTGTGATGTTATCAACAGTTTATTATTGGTCTTCCTTTTCCTCTGAGACATGTCATAACTACTCTCAATTATGTTTCTGGACATACTTAGTTAACTCATCTTTACCAGGGAACAGCAGTTTGGGTTAATTCACCATAACATCATTTCAAATGTTATACTGTAAATGTTTATAGTAAACTTTTCTGGTACCAGTGAAACATGACAACCCCCCGACCCCCTGACCCCAAAAGAAGGAAAATGTTGTAAATGTAAAAAAATATCTCTTGAATGAAACAGCAACTAACTTGTCAGATTCAGAGTCCAGGTTGTGCTGGTTATTAAAAGTTAGCTTAACAACCAAACAATTAAACCAGCAAAAACAACGTTTTAAACACAAACCCCTTTGATATTAGTGCTACAGACTACACTAAGTTCATTGAGGATTGTGTTAGTATTTGTACCACCAGTGGGAGGCAGTGTTGGGACGGTTCAGGTCCAAGGTTTATGTTAGCGTCCTAAAGGACTGTTTATAGTTGGTAAAGACGAACCGTTGTCATATTCAAATGGTATTTTGTATAAAAATGTTGCTTCTAAGAACGTAAAGATAATACTTTCTAACTCTAATAATAATAGGACATTTATTCATGTATGCTAAAACGGTGTTGGTGTAATGAAAGCGATGGGCGTGTTAGTCAAACATTATCTCATACAAAACACATAACCGATGCTTTTCCTTCCAGCTCGAAGTTCTGTGGAACCTGCAAGGACATGTAACGGAAAACACGCAAACAGCCTTTTTTTCTCTCTTTCTCTCTAATGTATTCCATTTGTACATGTGTGCTACCAGGAAATCTCGTTTTCCACAGAAAACACTTGTTGCATGTTTGTTTGTGCATATTATAGATTGTACAAAGAAGGTACAGAAGTGATAGTCTGTGTTTGCTGGGACTCTGTTTACTCGAAGGGAGCAGAAGGGCGGAGAGGAGATTTAATACAGATTTATCTACCCAGCCTGGGTTAGGGGAACACGACATGGAACAAATGATTCTAGCATCTTCATGTCTTTCTGTGAGGTTTTTATACTGAATGCAGTACTGACAACTTTTTATGAGTTAACAAAATCAAAAATTCCATCCGGAGTTGAGAACAATTTTGCTCGAGTGTTATAAAAGAGCAGGTTTGATTTAGTACGTTCAGTTGTGTACAACATGGATTTTAGGAAAACTAAGTATGGAAGGTAAGTTTCATTCACAGCTCTAAAACTTTCACAGCAACTTATTTGACCAACATTTAAGTGTATTCGTCCTTTTGAAGAATTTTCTTAATACTTAGACGTCTAGCACTTTATTTTAATTATTAAATTGTATTATTTTATGATTAAATGTTTTGACATGTTGTGTTTTTTTGGTGGTGGTGGTGAGGCCAGCACCACCGAAAACTCTGAACCGAGATAATTCACAATACACCAATATGGACTCACACATGAGTCTTTTCTGACCATGAACAAAACAACAAAACATTTCAAACTGTTTATAGGCTGTGAACAGAAGACGGCTGAACTCCGATTTTTGGACGAGTCTAAATTAATCTTGCAGTGTAATTGAGCTGTTTCGACATATCCACTACTCACAAAAAGGGTTCGGGGATATTTTATGGGGATATGTTGGAAAATGTAAAAAGACATTTAGGTAGATTTCCTCATTTCAAACAATTTATTGAAACAATAACTAAATAACTTGTCATGTGTACTTGAATATCAATTATGCTCTACAGTCTACTTTTTGTCTGTGGAACCTTGGCTTTCCACTATTCTTGTGTGGCCGTCGGGTCATTGAGGTTCTTGGGTACAGAGTTATAAACCCATCTCCGTATTAACTCTGATAGCTGATCCCATAGGTTTTCTATCAGATTCAGGTTTTGGGAAAGTGCAGGACCCCAGTCTTCAATGCTATTCCTTAATGCTACAACCTTGCTGAGCATGAACATGGTCATCCATGAAGGTGAATTATGGGCCTGTTTTAATGCAGACACACAATGAATATTACCTCTTACAAAGTATAGAACAGTTCTGTATTTACTAGACAAACATGCCCAAACTGTAACACCACCACAGGCAACAGTTGCTAATGTTGGCGTCAACAACATCGTTGGTGGCCATGCAAAACACTAATCACTGTGCTTGGCGGTGTGGTCTGGTAACAATTGATTGTTATTTGCCATCCTGGACTTATGATACCAAGATGACCAGCATGATAAAGAAGGACTAATTGAACAAGGAATAGTTGAGATACCTCTCAGCAAATTTGTATGTATTGCATAAGTTAGACAGTATCCATAATAAAAGATTAATAGCAATATGAAAACATAATCACATCCTTACCATGTTTGTGCCATACAACTTCTATTCAAATAGTTAATTTTAAATGTATAAAATGTACAAATTCTTATGAATGAAGTAAAAAGCAAAAATATATAAATACATGAATGCATATTATAACTAAATGACAGACATTTTAGCTTTTAATTTAAAAGCTATTTAATAGCTAGAGGAAAGATCACTGTACGAGACAGGCAATCCCTATATAAAGGACGTTGGCAGGATAAGGTAGTGTTTCCTTGAGAACAAGAAAAGCTTTATTTTTGTTGTGTATGACCAGTTTCCTTTTTTCCTTTACAATGGCTGAGGAATGTTAGTATTGTTCAGTGAGAGACCTGATGTGATCTTTCTGAAACTGTGGAACTGTGGGTAAGAAATCCTAACAAAACTGAAATTGAAGACAAAAATGCTTCACTTGAAGGCTGCTTTTAGGGCTTTACTGTCTTACAAAGACTTTACTGCCTTATCAAGACCTTATCAAATAATTATGATAATATATATTTTTAGTTTTGGAATTTGCTACTTCTTTTTTTTTTTTAGAATATGACAGACTTTGTAACAAAATAGAAAAATAGCTACTATTTAAATAGCATAGGACAGACTAAATAAACTTTGCTGAACAGCAGGAGGACAATTCTTTACCACTGTCTGAGCATTGTAGTTTCTTCTTTAAACTCAAGTCAGCATTTTTTTTGAGAGTTCTAATCAATCTTTTTATATTGGTGTCCAAATGCTAAAATACATATGTATTGTAAAGTCCAGACATAATACCAATTGCCAAAGTCAAAATATCCACTAATGTGTGCAAAATAAGACACAAACAGTAATATATGCACATACAGTATAATAATAAAAAAGCGTGTGATTATTTATTATTTACTTGCATTCGAATTGTCTTTTCTATGATGACCATGCCGTTATCCACATGGCTATGTGCCATGGGTTTGTTACTGTACCCTTAAGCAATTACACATATATGACTTGGGAAGAATGGTGGTCTAATTCAGATCTGTATTTAATGATATAAAGGGATTTGAGCTCTAAAAATTTAAACACCCAAACCCTACCAAATATAGTTTACAATGTTTTAGCATATCATAAATATGAGGGCTGTACAGTGACTCAAAGGGTAGCATTGTCACCTTCCCGCAAAAAAGGTCCTAAGATTTTTAAGATGAAAACAAACAAAAAACAATCCAAAAATATGCACTCGGGGTAACTGGAGACACTGAATCATCAGATGCATTACCCAGGGCATTGTAGTGACGTCTCAAGGACAAATATGGAGGGTTGTGTCAGGAAGGGCAATCTGGAGACATTTTATAACAGTAATTGGTTAGTAGTCAATAATTCTTGACCCCAATCTGATTTGGTAACCCCTAACAAGACCAGCCACAACAACAAGAAAAAAATATATATCATACATATTTATAAGGATAAAATCTATTACATGGAAATTATTTTTAGTTATTAATTAGTTAAGATGATAGTGAATTAGTAGTTGTAGTTCTATAACTCTGCCGTTTATTATTTCTCATGAAAAGCTCAGTTCAGTTGACCTAATTTTATTTCACAACAGACCCAAAAGGAAAATGAAAGCCAAGCTTTTAAATAGAGTGCCATAGAGTTGAGCACGCCTTATATAAGTCACACTGTGAGACTTAGCACTTATTGATTTCTGTTCTTATTTTCCATGCATAAGAACCCAAGTACAAGGGATGGTTTTGCAAAGACAATGCAAAGATCATCTGTTAGATCTAGGGTTGGCATGGTGATCATGACATCAATGTTTGTATAAAGTAACAGAGCATGAATTCCTTGCAGGATTAGACTTGCCACTACCAGGACACTAAAAAGTGGTGGGAAAATTCTGAGTCTGGAGCAACAATCCATATCAGCGTTAAGCAGGGATCAGTGGATGTCTTTGGTAGTATTTATAGGTTTCAGTGGGTCAGAGTACAATACAAACATTTAATGT
This sequence comes from Hoplisoma paleatum, assembly GCA_028565875.1. NCBI lineage: Eukaryota > Metazoa > Chordata > Actinopteri > Siluriformes > Callichthyidae > Hoplisoma > Hoplisoma paleatum. The sequence goes on along the minus strand of JAOTRQ010000018.1, from coordinate 3,189,024 downwards.
TATTATGGATTGTGGTGCTGGCAAGACAAGTTTTATTTAAATGGTTTGTGGATGCCTCATTAGTGAATATCACTAGTAATGTGAACAACACTGAGGTCCACTGTTCCCTCATCCAGTGTAAATGCTCCAGTAGACGATGCCTGTGTCTGGTAGTGTGGTCAAGTACCTTTGCAGGTCCTCTAGCATGCAAACGACTCCGATGTAAATGGTGATGTTTTTCACCACCCTTAAATGTTCCTGGAGTGGACACCTTGCATGGGATTTTGCCAAAGAAAATCCACTTTTATGCCTTTTTATGACTCTTCTAGACTGTCTGTGGCATTATTGCAACTTGAAGATGACATTCTGTGATACTCTGAGTTTAGGTTAGTACGATGCATAGTGGAACATTGGCCTTGACATACCGTGCTCGCAATAGAACAGAAAATCATAAATGACTAGAATTGCATGAGAAGTGAGAGATGTACCACTATTATTCATTAAGAAAATAAATAAAACACTAGCTCAACTAGACACCACATGGAATTAGACAGATGCATAACTAATACAGTTCTTGGAATTGTTTTTGTAGATTTATGAACACCCGTGTCCCCTCCAGTAAAAGATATCAGCCAACCGAATATGAACATGCTGCCAACTGTGCCACTCATGGAGTAAGTAGATTATGGTATTGTCAATTTTGGTATTATCAATTTTGTAATTTTGGATAGTCGGGGATGCTGCCGATGATCACACACACACACACACACCACACACACACACACACACACACACACACACACACACACACACACACACGCTCCTATTAAATTATTTTGCATTTGTAGACTGTGTTTTGGATGCCATCAGAAGCACCTCAACCTTGGGCAATTTAAAGCTGTCAGGATTTAACTCATCACACAGTGACTGGAGACTGGGAGCTGATTGGAGCCATAACAGATAAATAACAAAAAAATAGTGTTTTGTAATGTGTCAAGCATTTACTTGGGACATGATTCAGATAAAAAAGGTTATAGTCTATATAAAGTAAGAACAATGATTTATCTACATTCGTGCAACATGACAGTTCTTTGTGTACAAAAATAATGTCGATTTTTTTCATGATCTTCAATAAATGTCAGACTGCTTATCGTATTACAATCAACACACTAATGTAAAACCCTATATACAGACTATCTCTATTCATTTTGTATACCATATGTAGTTCTTGTAACAAACCAGTAAGACAGTGAACTGTTTCTGCTTTGCGTTTAACTATTACAAATTGCTAATCTAATCTGTCTGTTAAACGTTGACAAATGACAGATTAGCATGATACACAGGCCCATGTTTTGCTGTAAGATCATAAAGCATTTCTTATTTATGAAAAATAAATTGCTAACAGACATAAGCATCAGAACAGAAGTTGGCTTGTCTGACGACCAACAAGTCAAGGAACAACAGGATAAACTGTTAGGTAACAAAGGATAAGTAGAAGAAAGTCACCACGTCAAGGCCCCCCAAAATGATGTTCTATTGTAATTGTAAGTCTTTTTGGTCTGCTAAATGCGAAAAATGTAAATATCAATCCACTTTCTCCAAAAGAGTCTAAGTACACAACAGAGTAAAGAGGCTAATTACATAATCTGCTGGGTTATTTGTTTTTCAAATGAAAGAATTATGAAATAAGAAAGTCTCTGATGAATTCAGTTGATCTTGGATTTATAGACACTCTGACTAAGATTTGGTGGTTAGTACAAATAATTATTAATATTATTTTAGTTTTTTCTCATGATTTAGAGACTTGTTTTGGTCTGTTGCTTTAGATCATCAGCCGAAGCATGGGTGAGTTGCTTTAATGGCAGCGGTCCTGTGGCTTGGAGCCGTGCGACTGTTTGGATTACATCCTGTACTCTAATCCCTTCTCTCATGCTTCACATCTGTCAGGGCTGACACATAGCATTTCCTGACCACACAGCAAATCCTCTTTGTCCTCTTCATCAACATACTTGTGTTGAGTACCATGAAACATTTGTGTACAATTATTATAGTTGTTATAGACTTATTAAAAAAAGAAACCAAGAACAACCACCCCCAAGACATTGTTAAAAAGAATCATAATCCAGTACCAGCTAGATAATATGATATATAGGTTTATGGCACATAGTCCTCTCAACAAATATGGTAAGCCATAGAGTTGAGCTTTATTATACGACTCTGAGAATGGAGAACTATAGACATGAGAATGGTTTATAGTTCTAACTCACTGTGTATCCACAGAAAGATACATATTTTGTCCATTTTAAGATGAGCAATGTCGGGAAGTGGATACTTTTGTATTCTATAGGCACATTGACCTGGGTTTCCTATTACAGTAGGATTGCTGTCTGTATGGAGGTACATGCTTTTCCTGTTTTCTGTTTACCCACATTCCAGAGCTGTGCTGGTAGGTGTAGGGGTAATTCAATGAGTTGTTGCTAGGTGTATGTGAATGACAAGATGAGTTTAGACCATTAGAACCTCCCCAAAATGTGCATGTCACATCATGTTACCACACATCATTACCATCATTACCGCTGTTTTATAGTGAATGAATCGACTATAATTAAGTAATTAATTGTCCACATGCATTTAAACAACTAATCAAACTTTTTTGCTCAGTGTAGACGTTTGGAAACTTCTCTAAATTACTGCTTGTTAGATGTAATTTTCATTGATTTTATTTTGTAATGCGTTGTTCACCTTAATATGGTAATGCAGTTGTGATATGATATGGTTGTTTCAGGTGTTGTTTGGACTTAAAGACTTTATATGTGCTCAAAGTTTTCTTTTTTGTATCTATGAGCATTATGAGATTTCGAAAGCTTTAATGAATGTCAACATTTATATAAAAAAAACATTTTATGAAGGCGCTACGTGAAAATTTGTTCTGCCTGCATGTAATTTCATGGGGCCTTTAGGTATAAGAACTTACTAGTAAAATATACCCTTTAAGAAGTGATTAAGAAACTAAATATTTATTTGTATTAGTCTGCCAAGGCATCACAAATGAACATTGGAGCAATAAAGGTCGACTGGTCTGTCTGACTGTTTATAGTTTCTCTCTCTCTATCTATTTGTTTATCATCCGTTTTCCCAGTTCCTGGGGTAGGACTTTAATGTTTGGAGCAGAGTTTTCCGTCCGGATGCCCTTCCTGACGACAACCACCAGTAAGTGGTGGGAACTT
>JAOTRQ010000018.1:3116542-3129371 GCA_028565875.1 Hoplisoma paleatum | reverse complement strand
TGTAAGAAGAGCATTACAGTAATCTAACCGTGAAGTTATAAACACATGGATCAGCTTTTCTGCATCATTAACAGATATGTTTCTTATTTTCGAAATGTTACGCAAATGATAAAAGGCATCTCTAGAAATATTGTTAACGTGTGTATCAAAGGAGAGATCTGAGTCAGATCTGAGATCTGTAGTGTGACACCTACATTTTTTTTTACATCCGAACTGTGAGTAACAGGGAAAGTGTTTAGGTTTAGCACCAGGTTAGACAACTGGTCTCTTGCATGTTCAGAGCCAACAAGTAAAACCTCTGTTTTATCAGAAGAAAAGAAACACATCCATTGTCAGAAGGCCCTCGGCTTGCTCAACAGGGGTTTTTGTTTGTCCTTTCGTTTTTTGTAAAGCTGCTTTGAGACAATGTCTATTGGAAAACGTCCATTGGAGCGTAACTGTTTGGAAACTGCCTTTTCTAATATTTTTGAGACAAATGGAAGGTTTTAAATTGGCCAGAACATGTGGATAAAGATTAGGTTTTTTAATCAGGGGTTTAATAACAGCACTTTTAAACAATTTAGGTACATACTCGAGACTAAGGGATGCGTTGATTAATGTAAGCAGGGGCTCTACAATAGCTGGAAGTACATCTTTAAGTAGACGAGTTGGTACAGGATCGAGTAAACACGATGATGATTTCGATGAATTAATCAATGCTGTTAGTTCATGTTAGGAAATTGTATTAAAGGAATTTAGTTGGATTACTATTACTATTATCCTTACTATTCTCACCAATGCTACTCAGAGGGGTCCATACCTGGCATTGGAAAGAGAAACACACTGACTCTGAAGGTGTATTTTTTTCTATCTTATCATTAAAGAATTTTAAAAAATCATCACTGGTACAGTCAGGCGGTATATTAGATTCAGTTTCATTGATGTTTTTAGTTAATTTGGACACTGTGTCAAAAAGGAACCTAGGATTGTTTTTATTTTTCTCGATTAGGGACGAATAATATGAGGATTTAGCTTTTATAAGAGCTTGTTTATACTATAAATGTAAAAAATAGTCAAATAAGTTTTATGCATGCATTGAGCTGGCTGATTGTACTGATTTTCAAATACTTTCCTAACTAACAATTCAGATGGAAATGATGTGTAGATCGCAGATTCGACACGGCTTCGTCGCGGGTTTACACGGACGAACAGGAAGGAAATATATTATCGGGCTAAACCAAGTGTAAAGAGGGGGGGTCGTTTGTCCAAGATTCATTTTACTATTTTTCTATTGGGCTTAATAATGAAAACAAACCAAATACATTTTGAATGTAATTAGATTCACATAGCACACTCTATTTATATTTGTGACAACGACATATGTATATATGCTTTATAGTTTAGGGTTGAGAACTGTGAAGCCGGTTTCGCACACATGGCTTGTTCCTTTTCTTCTCGCTAGGTGGTTAGCACCGGCTGCAGCGCACATGGTCCGGCGAGTAAAGCCTCTGGAATACGATCTTTAAACTTAGCCGGACGCATTAATCCGCCTTTTTAAACGATTTTTCGATGAGAGATACAGAGGACATGGAGGCTGAAGTGGAGTTTGATGACGACGAGGAACCCTCATTCAGCGATCCCGAGGATTTCGTGGATGACATCAGTGACGAGGGTACGTCGCTTCTGGAAAATTATCCGCCTGTATCAAGGCCAACTATCGTCAAAGTTGTTGTTTCTCTTTACTGTTACAAGTTATGTTATAGAGCGCAATGAAGCCTCGCTCAATATGTATTTTATAGCGGTTTTCTGCTTTCGGCTATGCAGCTAACGTTTCATTCAGCTTATCGCCAGGCCACAAATTGTGGGTGAATCCCAAATCGCGCTTTATTGATCGTGTAGTGACCTAGGTAGTGTGTGGAGGCGGTTTCTTCACACACTAGATAGTGCAGATACATAGGGAACGTGGATATGTTTAGTACGTGGCCTTAAACTCCGCGCGTAACTCCAGAACCAGCCGGTTAAAGGCTAGCAAAGCACAATGATTTTAAAGCGTTATAGTTTTTCAGTCGAGCAATGATTTATTCTGAAATAGTTTGTTGCATATATACAACTAAGTAGCCCCATGTGGTTGTTGGTCAGTTTATTTTTTGGTTATCTTAGTAATGGAGGACAAAAGCTAAGCTAAGCTTGTACTGAAGCGCCCGTCGTGACCTGCATAGTAACATGTAAACTTTAATATCATTACTATATTATTCTAGTGTTGTATTATTATTTATATTATATATACATTATTATTGTAATGTTTGTAACTTATTGTGTTATTTTTCTTTTGACAGCTGTCAAACGTAAACATTTTTATAATCCCTTCTTAATTTCAGTGGCTTTATTGTTAAATTGCTAAGCTTTCACAAAGAACACTTTGTTTACTCTAGCAAAATAATCTTTCCAACAACAAGTAATTATTCCGTTATTAACGCTGCAGCATTAATAATGAGGCTAATACATGGCCAAAGCAACTTTGGTAATGCATTTACTCTGGGGCAGTTTTAATTATGAAACTTTCATGCCTTCCTTGGTGTATATTGTATAACACAGGTTGTATTTTGCTTAACTTAGAATATTTGGCCTGCTTAAAAGTACTGAAGGTGTAATAAGTAGGTCCATAAGTAGTAAAGAGGCAATTATGCAAGATATACGAATAAAAGGCCATTACTTGTCATTTATACACACATACAGATGTACAGTATGAAATGATTTCTTCACATATCCCAACTTGTATGGAACTTAAGGTCAGAGCTAAGGATTAAAGCCCTTGGAACAGTCGGGGTTAAGGCTCTTGCTGGAGGTCTCAACTGTGACTGTCTTTATCAGAGACTGGATTTACATTCCCCCAATCTTTTTTTTTTGATGATAAGTAATTATTGAGGTCCATACGTAATAAGGATAAGGCAAAATGTAAACAAAAGTAGAATTCTAAAGGGTACCGCAGTGTGTCAGGTTTAAGTGCAAAACATAGCAGAGAGGTGAAGTGGCCCTGGAGGAGAGGGGGTTACAAGTAGTTGGTTAGTAGCTAGATGTTATTATAGTAAATGTCATTTGAAGAGTCTTTAAGATCTTCTTGGAGGTAGTGAGGGATGTCCCAACTCTGATTGTACTTAGTAACTCGTTTCACCTTTGGGGGACTTGAAATGAGTACAGCCTGGATTGCTTTGTGTGTATGTTTGGCAAAGTTAGATAGATATAGATAGATAGAACTTATCCTTTTGGGTGGTTCTCTCAGGGAAATTGAGGTAGACAGCTTTCACAGGAGGAGCGCGGCGACCAGAGTGTAAAATAAGCCTTTAGGAGCAAGTTGATCTATTGGAATGTTTATTTGTACGGTGATAAGCATGAGCTATTAAATGAAGTGACTTACAATTGTTAATGCAATTTATTCCAAGCGATTATGGGCTACGGGTTTTTACAGTAGTGAAGCTTTAAAGCAGCAATATTCTAATTTCAAATCTAAAATTGTTTTTTTTTTGCCACTTACAGAGTTACTGGGAGATATTCTTAGGGAGAAACCCCAAGAAGCTGATGGCATTGACTCGGTCATCGTTGTGGACAATGTTCCTCAAGTTGGACCTGATCGTCTGGAGAAACTCAAGAATGTCGTTCACAAGATCTTCTCCAAATTTGGCAAAATCACCAATGAATATTACCCTGAAGCAGATGGCAAGACTAAAGGGTCAGGAAATATATATTTATAGCTTGAATGGGAGCAAAAAACTTCTGACTTAACTTTTTAGCTTGCCAACAGACACTAAATGGACATACCCAGAAACGTTTTTTTTAAATAATAAAAATGTACTTCCTTCTTGAGTTCCACCTATATTCTCGTTGTTGCACCAGTCTTATCTACTGCAGTCATGACACAGTATGAGTGGTAGCATAGTACAGTAAGCCGAGTCTGCATAAGGGATTACACTAACTTACATTTAGAGAACAAGTAAAGCTATTTCTCAATGCTTCCCTAAGCTCAGATATTGTTTTTTAAGTTGATGCATGATTTCCCCAGCTTGCTGCGGTTTTAAAGTAACCTGTGGATTTTATATGTATTTCTTGTTTAGATTTGGGAAGTTAGGGCATGTAAAATGCAGTTAAAAGGAAACTTGGCAAAAGAAGAAAAATCATTTGTTAAAAATAAATTCAGATGTATGTGATAAATATAAACAAAATAGAATAGAAGTGCAGCACACTTTCAAGTTGTACATTACTGTTATGATAAAATTACTTGATTGAGCTAAAAACAATTGTATATAAATTAATTCTGTTCGATATATCATTACAATTATAACAATATTTAACGTGACAAATTGTAAACCTATGACATTAGCTTTAGTTCATTTAATTTCATTTATCATTCTGGTTATTCTACAGGTACATCTTTCTGGAGTATTCTGTCCCAAGTCATGCACACGAAGCTGTGAAGAACGCTGATGGTTACAAGTTGGACAAGCAGCATACATTTCGGGTCAACTTATTTACTGATTTTGACAAGTATGTCCTGATGATTTCGGGTTGTTGTGGAATGCGTTTTGTTTGGCCTGTTTACTTTCAGAATTGAACACTTATGAGTGTAATATAATATGTTGATAATAATGTGGGAAAATTATACACACACACACACACACACACACACACACGTGTGTGTGTTCTTTAGTATACGGAGCAAACTGGATAGAGGAATCTTGTTTTATTAGAACTATCTCTGTCTACTTTTGATGATTTCTAAAATTAAAAAATCTTCATTTATCCAATAAATAATTTGGTCAAACATATGATTAATCCATGTTACACATTTGCTCTATTAGGCAGTTGCTTTATTAGGCAGTTTGTGCCAAACCTAAATGTTTTTCACTGTAAAACAGATCTAAATGTTGGCCTCGTATAGTCTAGCATTTTTCCTTTCTTCTGTTTCTCTCTCTTGCTCACTCGCTTGTCAGATGTGTGCCAAGAGAAGCAGTTAATTTTTCCTCTACCTTTAGTCCTCACTACAAAATTAAAGGCTTTTGCAATTGTGATGTAGTATAATTATATATATGTTCTGATTGAGCGACAGCAATTCTTAAACAGTAGCGGGCTGTCATTACAAAGTGTGTGTATCAGAAACACTATAAATATATATTTTTGTTTTATCTAGGTACATGACCATCAGTGATGAATGGGAATCTCCTGAGAAGCAGCCCTTCAAAGATTTTGTAAGTGACTAACAAAAAAATACCTTTGAATACAGCTGATACTGATACAACTTGTAGTGATTGCTTTTAAATACAATACTTACTTTACAGGGAAATTTGCGTCACTGGATGGAGGATCCTGACTGCCGTGATCAGTACAGTGTGATCTATGATTCTGGTGAGAAGACTGGCATTTTCTCCAATGATGTCAAGGAACCGATCGAAGTGGAGGAGAGAGCGGTGAGGAAGCCTTTATTTATTTTTTCTTTGATCTGTGTCTTTCATTTATGTACACAAGGCTTTGAAATGATTCATTATGATTCATCTAAACATTTTATTAAAAGGGTCGAATACTTTTTGCTAAAGCAAAATCCGTGTTTGTATTTTAGCGGTGGACGGAAACATATGTGCGCTGGTCTCCTAAAGGCACATACCTGGCCACGTTCCATCAGAGGGGTATTGCCTTGTGGGGTGGTGAGAAGTTCAAACAGATTCAGAGGTTCAGCCACCAGGGAGTCCAGCTAATAGACTTCTCCCCCTGTGAAAGGTTTGTAAAACCCACAAAGTCTTCATTTGTTGTGTTTATTGAAGTAGTTTACCTATATTCTTAATATCTCATTTAATTTGTTTCACAAAGTCTGTAAATCATAGCTCTGCAACAGTTTTTTTTATTGTGGAAATCAGTTATATGGGTTTCCATACAGATTCCATACAGAATTTTGACCGATCAAATTAACCAATCAATTAATGCGTGGTGCTGGGTTACAAATAAAGGCCGATAATACGCCGAAGGGTCTGAATAATTACGCTGTAGAAAGTAAATGCATTTATTGATTCATTATTTAATTTTACCACAGTTTTCTCTTATTTAGGGCCATGGTTTTGCCCACTCTGCGAAAATACAGTAAACACCTAAGCACGTCCTATTATACAGAGACAAACCCACACACAAGACAATTTCAGTGTCTTCAATTAACCTGACTGCATGTCTTTGGAATTTAAGGAAACATGCTAACTCCATACAGAAAGCCCTGAGAAACAAATTGCTTTATATGGGAATCAAGCCTTCTTTGTTGTGAGGCGATCGTGGTGAACACTAAGCCAACATGCCACCCAATTGATTGATCGATCAGTTAAAACTAGTTTTTGTCGACTTCTCTTTTGCACACAATCAACTTTGCATTTTTAATGTGTCAAATGTTTCCATATCGGCAAATCCAGAGAAATGTAATGATTCATAATCGTTTATGATTCCAAACTGAAATGATGGACCGCACTGAAGTTTTGACTTTGTTACAATGCTACCACCATATATACTACAATGTAAGTAACATAATAAATGTAAAATAATGTAAATAACACAGTTAAGGTGAAATGGAAATAAATATTTGTGCAAAAGTTAAACTTGAAAAGAGGACCCTTGTGTGTCCTGTCATGAAAATAACCAGAGTGTGTAATCATGGCATTACAATACTAATAAATAAAATAAAACAATGGTACAAGTGCTTGGAGTAAACCTGTATCGGAATTCAAAAAATGTTTCCTAAATTATTGAATGGCAGTTTAAAAAATCTTGGTTATATTAAATGAGACGTCTGGATAATTGAATATCATTTGTGACTTTAATGAATATGTATGAAGCCTTTGTGATTAACAAAGTTGATTACAACATCCTGCTCTGTGACACTTTCGATCACACTACTCTGATTATTCTGCAATTATACTCTTGTTTCAAGTTAGATATTCTCCTTCTGAGATCCTATTATTCAATTCTTGCAGGTATGTGGTTACATTCAGTCCCCTCATGGATACAAAAGATGACCCACAAGCCATCATTATCTGGGATGTTCTGACTGGCCAGAAAAAGAGAGGTTTCCATTGTGAGAGCTCCGCTCATTGGCCAATCTTCAAGTAAGTTCATTTGACCTTTTTAAAGCAAATTTGGTTGGAATTATTTAAACCTTTATTAATATCACTATTAAAGGTGGAGTCCAGATGGCAAGTTCTTTGCTAGAATGACCCAGGACACACTCAGCATTTATGAGACACCGGTAAAAATCACATTTTACAATGATTATGCTTATGTGGTATCTAAAAGTGTATTCAATTAAGACATTTTCTTTCTTTTAGTCAATGGGACTGTTGGATAAGAAGAGTTTGAAGATTAATGGAATCAAGTGAGTGTTTAGAAATAAGTATAGATTTTTGTGTTATGTGCATTCATTTGTAGGTACTTGGCTGCTCTGTGTAAGTATTGTTTGGGTAAATTAATTTTTACAAAAAAATGTATAACGTTTTCTCAAAATATATGTAAGACTAAAAAATAAAGGTAATACATTATTCAGTGTAGAACAGTGAAACATGTTAATACTGTTATATTACAAATACTCAACTCATGCATAGTAATCGTCAAACTTATTGTTAGTCTTTGTGACTTAAGGAGTGAAAAAATGTGGTTAAATTATTAGGAATGAATAACCACTTCATTTTCTTTAGCTGTGATGTTTGTTATTATTCAGAAATTCAGGGCTCTTAAAATATTTTTCTAAAAGAGGAAATTTGTTTTATTGCACCCAAAAAAACTGCAGGGCTTCCTCCTGACATGAAGACATGAAAGCGATCTGATTTAGAGACATAATCGTCCGTCTTTCTAAGATTAAACTTAATGACATTGTTTTTTGTGTAACGCATTTCGATCTTAAAAAGCATGATGTTAAAATCCTAGTCAACAATAAATGAAATGTTGTTTAAAGCTAAAATGTGTGATTATACCTTGTGTTTTATCTTGTAATAATTTTATCTAGATGCTTTGAAATGTGACACTTAATTATTTACAGAGATTTCTCCTGGTCCCCTGGTGACAACATTATCGCCTTCTGGGTTCCTGAAGACAAAGATATCCCAGCAAGGGTGACCCTCATGCAGCTTCCATCCAGGAATGAGATCCGAGTGCGAAACCTGTTTAACGTCGTGGACTGCAAGCTTCACTGGCAGAAAAATGGCGACTATCTGTGTGTAAAGGTGGACAGAACTCCAAAAGGAACCCAGGTATTGGAATCTCTGCGCCAATGGTGCACAGTAACTAAGTCAATGTAATTCAGTACTGTACTTTTTGAGTTTGTATTTTACTGGAGTATTTTGGGCTACATTAACTTTAATTTCACTATATTTTAGAGTCAAATATTTTACTTTTTTCTTCACTAAATTTTGGGGGAAAAGTTGTTACTTTTGTTTCGTATGTGCTGCAGATTTTAGTTGTATTGGAGTTATATTTTACCTCCCTATCTGTACTTTTACTGGACTACATGAATTGTGTACTTCATAGACCATTGTGCAGCACTCATCCCAAAGCTTGCATAAAAAGATATAAGATTTGTGCTCAAAACCATGTCCTTTGTTTCAGGGGATTGTCACAAATTTTGAGATCTTCAGAATGCGTGAGAAGCAGGTTCCTGTCGATGTGGTAGAAATGAAAGGTGAGGTGAATGCTATGCCTGATGAGATTTGTGTATTTGTCTACCACTCAGTTCATTTGAATGTTTTGTGTTTTTGTTACAGAGGGCATCATAGCATTTGCCTGGGAACCTAACGGCAGCAGGTTCGCAGTGCTACATGGCGAATCCCCCAGGATCAACGCATCGTTTTACCATGTCAAGAGCAATGGCAAAATTGACTTGATCAGTAAGTGTATCTCATGTGCTTGGTACATGTTTTTGGGAAGTATTTTAGAGAACCGGAGTTGTTTGTCATTGCAGAAATGTTTGATAAGCAGCAGGCCAACAGCATCTTCTGGAGCCCCCAGGGTCAGTTCTTGGTTTTGGCAGGATTGAGGAGGTATGTTTTATGAACAAGTAGTAATATAAACACAATGCTCTGTCCAGTTTATGCTTGATTTCTTGGGTGCTGTTAATACATAAAGACAAAGCAGAACAAGACCGAGGATACCTCACTTGCAAACATAAACAATAAAATTCTGACCGTTCCCAAGTTATGATAGTGCCTTTAAATGCAGTTGTTGAATAACCTCTAAACTCAACTATAAATCAAACACACTTTTCACTTACTTGTCTATTTGATTGATCATCAACAGCATGAATGGAGCCCTGGCATTCGTAGACACGTCAGACTGCACTATGATGAACATTGCTGAGCATTACATGGCTTCTGATGTGGAGTGGGATCCAACTGGCCGATTTGTGGTGACCTCCGTGTCTTGGTGGAGTCACAAGGTCCAATGAATCTCTCTTTCCAAGTTACATAGTCTATTAACATACATAGAAATGTACTAAAAACACCCAATCTCTATATTCAAACATGCAGGTGGATAATGCCTATTGGTTGTGGACATTTCAAGGCCGACTTCTTCAAAAGAACAACAAAGACCGTTTCTGCCAGCTGCTTTGGAGGCCTCGTCCACCCTCTCTGCTTTCACAGGAGCAGATTAAGGTAATGACTGAACACACACTCACAAATTCTTGATTTTGAAACTACTACTCCTTCAGCATTTATCAGAAAAGCATTTATCTCTGTGCTTACCGTTTTTTTCTCAGACCATTAAGAAGGATCTGAAGAAATACTCCAAGATCTTTGAGCAGAAAGATCGACTCAGCCAGTCCAAGGCATCAAAGGTAAGACTGTTTAAATGTTCTGGGGGTTTTGTGCATTTTTAATCATGCATGTTTGGATCTGGTCACAATGTGTCGTATCATTCAGGAACTGGTCGACAAAAGGCGCTCAATGATGGAAGAATATCTTAAGTACCGCGAAGCTTCAGCGAATCTGTATCGGGAGCAGAAGCCTCTTCGTCTTGAGCTAAGAGGAGGTGGGTATATTCCAACTCTTTCTGTGCAATAAAACATGACAGAGATGCTACGTATTTATAGCTGGGGTAATTATCTGGGCCATATACCAGGCCAAACGACATCAGATTTTCTTTCTTCTCCCAGAGGCTGCATTTTTAAAAGTGCTGTGCTGGATTTTTGTAGTAGTGTTTTCAGATATCTAAGCAGAAAAAGTGAGTTAGCATTGAGAACTTAGAACATGATTGGTGGTTTTCCTTGGGGTGAGAGTGCTGATATCACCCAACAGTCTTGTTGGCTATAAGTTCTCAAGATTACCTCCACTTCTTTGTAGAGCTCTCAAAAGAACACTTTAAAAATTCATTACCAATTGTATTAGGACAGTACCAACAGGGGCAACCTGGCAATAGTGGTGTTTAAACCAGTAGTCTTCTTACTAGTCTAGTACTTTTAACTGCTCGACTACCAATGCCACTATTCAGAAGGTTTTCAGACAATTTGATTGTCCAAACTGACCAAATCGATAACGTGTGCAGCATTGTGTGCATTTTAGACCATGTTTATTTAAAGACTTTTAAGAAGGTCTGTTTTTGTTGGTCCAGGTGTAAACACTGACGAACTGGACAGCAATGTTGATGACTGGGAAGAGGAGACCATTGAGTTTTTCATCAATGAAGAAATCATTCCAATCGGAGATCTGTAGTCCTGAAAGAAGGTAATATCAATTTTGAATTTTAATGGTAGAACAGAACTACATCGTTCAAGTCATGGAGATCCTCATTCTGTTTGTTTGTTTTCAGAACCATTTTATTCTTGAGGAACGTGGTTGTATTGGAGGGAAAATCGGCATCTCGCTCCATCATATTCCTTGTTAAGATCCAGCCAAGTGCCTTTTAATATTGGTTGCTGTGGAAGGAGAATTTTGTTCCACTGTTGCATTCTGCCACTATATTCAGCTTTGAAAGACTACCTTGCTGCCATCACCCTGAGAAGTGTTAGGCGGGTTTACCCTCTGGTACTCGCCTTCTTAGTTGAACATTTACTTCTGGAAGTTTCTTGCCATGACCGAACATGCCATGAAACGTTTGTACACCTCAGCGTGTAGCAAAGACATTTTGTTTCTAGACATATTCTGTAGGGTTAACACATACTTTAGTGTGCACTACAGTGGGCTGTTTCCTCCTCCATTCAGATTACCTGATATTAAATGCACAACAAGGTAATAAAGTATAATCAAATTTCAGTGTTTGACAGATTGTCTTTTTTCTAAGTGTGTGTATTCTCTCATAAAATTAGTTTTCCTTCAGAATTCTACAAACGATAAAGTGAAAATAGTTGTAAATTATAACACACCAAATGTGTTTAAAATATTTGACAGTCAAATTTGAGCTTACTTCACTGATCATCCTACAGCATGATGTTTTTGCAACTTGAGTTCGTCTGAGGTAAATTCAGTTACCAGTTATTCAGTTCGGAAATTATTTTTTGGAAAGCGTTCCTGTTTTTTTAAGGCTATAAAGTCGCTGGAAATCGTCTCTAGACCTCTGAGACAGGTTTGTATCATGGCAACAATCTGAGGAAGAGTACGGAAAAGGAATGCTTCAGTGAAGAGCCCAATGAGAATGGAAGACGTTTAAAACTACCAGGAATGTTTATAGTTGGTCCAGCCAAATGTTGTGGGGGTATTGTTTTAGCAGCTGGACCAGGGTGACTTGTTTTGATGGAACAAAAGATAAGGGCAGTTATGTACACTGAGCCTTGAAAAGAACCTGTCTTGTAGGCTGTTGAACGTAAGCTAGGATAAAGATTTTAACGTAACCACAGCCCAAAGCACAGTTCAGAAGAAATCTTTCCATTTTGCAAACCAATTGTATTTAGTAAAACTGGAAATTATAGATGGTTTTATTAACTTTTCATTAAAAATTCAATATGACAGACAGGCATTCCAGTCAATGTAACATACTTTTAGTGTTGATTTACTCTTAAACAGCTGTTGAGGGTAGTTGGTGTAGAGCCAAAACTAAGTGCAGCACAAATCATGAAAGAATGTCTAAACCTTTTACAAAAATATTTAAGATTTTTTTTTTAAATCAGAAAGATGAGAACGTGCAGTAATTTAGTCTGTCAGGATTGTACCATTTCCACAGCATGGTATGAAGCAACTTCATACTTCAGTAGGGCAGTACATGCCATTTCAGGAACAGTTTATTATTGCCTAAGAAGCTAAATCTGTCTAAGCACTCTTAGCAATACAACCCTAAAGATAACAATCTCACATTACTGGTTTGCACAGTTCCAACTTAGTTCTTGATCTTCATTAAAAATTAATAGACTTTAGAATTTATTAGAGGAGACCATGTAACCCCGTTGGAATAAAGACAATTTATTCAGAAATGTAGGATATGATGATAGCACAGATTTGCAACAAAGATTTTTTTTTTTTCAATTTATCAACTTGATTCACTCATCTTATTCACGCTTGTTAGACAAGGTTCATTACAGGATTTATTACAAAGTGTATTTTCTACTCTTTGTGTTCAATATGATAAAACAACTTGGACCTAATTAACTTCAAGTTAATTTAAATTTTTAATTCTATTTTAGTCATATAATCCCAACCATATATGCAATCTTATAAACTGTAAATTGTTCTTGCAAGTATATGTATATTCTTAAAGTCGCCCTTGCACATAGAAAAAAAGGAAAACGGAGAGGCAACACGATCAGACTGGAATATAAAAAATAACAATTTAAATTTTGTCATTACACATATACAGATGTACAGTACAATGAAATGTTTCTCTTCGCATATCCCAATTTGTCTGGAAGTTG